>QVTF01012291.1:0-167500 GCA_003573665.1 Oxygymnocypris stewartii
CTCACTCACTCACTCACTCACTCACTCACTCACTCACTCACTCACTCACTGCACTCACTCACTCACTCATCTCACTCACTCAACTCACTCACTCACTCACTCACTCACTCTCTCTCACTCACTCACTAACTCTCTCACTCACTCACTCACACTCACTCACCCACTCTCCACTCTCTCACTCACTCACTCACCCACTCTCTCACTCTCTCACTCACTCACTCACCCACTCTCTCACTCACTCACTCACTCACTCACACACTCGCTCCTCACTCCTCTCAACTCACTCATCTCACTCACCCACTCTCTCACTCACTCACTCACTCACTCACTCAACCACTCTCTCACTCACTCACTCACTCTCTCACTCACTCACTCACTCACCCACTCTCTCTCTCACTCACTCACTCACTCACTCACTCACTCACTCACCCACTCACTCACTCACTCACCCACTCTCTCACTCACTCACTCACTCACTCACTCACTCACTCACTCACTCACTCACTCACACTCACTCACCCACTCTCTCACTCACTCTCTCATTCACTCACTCACCCACTCTCTCACTCACTCACTCACTCACTCACTCACTCACTCACCCTCTCACTCACTCACTCTCTCACTCACCCACTCTCTCTCTCTCTCTCTCACTCACTCTCTCACTCACTCTCTCACTCACTCACTCACTCTCTCACTCTCTCAATTATTCAGTAAATCTTCTGATAATTCACTAACTCAGTCGTTTATTCATTGAATCATCTGATCATTCACTCACTCATTTATTCACTAAATCATTAAATCACTTACTCATTGAATCTTTTAATCATTCTTTCAATTATTCACTCGATTATTTACTGAATCATTCAATCTTTCACTCATTTATTCACAAAATCCTTAGATCATTCATTAACTTATTCACTGATTCATGTGATCATTCACTCACTCATTCACTGAATCTTCTAATCAATCACTCACTCATTAATTCACTGATTAATTTGGTCACTCATTTATTGACTGAATCATTTGTGACCCTCTCTGTGAAAACCCAGCTAAAGTCATTTTTTTGTGATTTGCTGTTTTCTACAAAAAGTCATCCTTCATATGGTAAAGAACATTCTGTGAAAATTGTACCTATATATCTGTAATATTGACTGAGTAAGGTCATGTCAAAGATTGAAACTATAGTGAAATTAATGGTAGAAATCAAACTTTTATGCTTGTTCTCACATAATTCGATTTTGAGACTTTAGCCTCTATTTCACAGAGAGGGTCACATTTGATCCTTCACTCCCTCATACATTTATTCACTGAATTATTCAATTATTAATTCCCTCACTCACTCACTCACTCACTCACTCACTCACTCACTCACTCATTTTTTTGACTGAATCATTTGTGACCCTCTCTGTGAAAACCCAGCTAAAGTCTTTTTTTTGTGATTTGCTGTTTTCTACAAAAAGTCATCCTTCATATGGTAAAGAACATTCTGTGAAAATTGTACCTATATATCTGTAATATTGACTGAGTAAGGTCATGTCAAAGATTGAAACTATAGTGAAATTAATGGTAGAAATCAAACTTTTATGCTTGTTCTCTCATAATTAGATTTTGAGACTTTAGTCTGTATTTCACAGAGAGGGTCACATTTGATCCTTCACTCCCTCATACATTTATTCACTGAATTATTCAATTATTAATTCCCTCACTCACTCACTCACTCACTCACTCACTCATTTTTTTGACTGAATCATTTGTGACCCTCTCTGTGAAAACCCAGCTAAAGTCTTTTTTTTGTGATTTGCTGTTTTCTACAAAAAGTCATCCTTCATATGGTAAAGAACATTCTGTGAAAATTGTACCTATATATCTGTAATATTGACTGAGTAAGGTCATGTCAAAATTGAAACTATAGTGAAATTAATGGTAGAAATCAAACTTTTATGCTTGTTCTCTCATAATTAGATTTTGAGACTTTAGTCTGTATTTCACAGAGAGGGTCACATTTGATCCTTCACTCCCTCATACATTTATTCACTGAATTATTCAATCATTTACCCACTCATTTATTCATTGAATCAATTGATCATCCACTCATTTGTTCCCTGAATCATTTGACCATTCACTCACACATTCACTTAGCCATTTAATCACTCACTCATATATTCATTGAATCAATTGATCATCCACTCATTTATTCATTTAATCATTTGATCATCCACTCATTTATTCATTTGGTCATTCACTCACTCATTGGTTCACCAAATCACTCACGAACTCATTTATTCAATAATTAATTTTGTCATTCTCTCATTGTACTCATATATCAATCAATTGTGAATAAGCAGATCTTTATCTTTCTCGCTCTGCCATATTACTCATTGCACCTTGTAAACTTCACTCTATCAGCTTTTATATCTTTCATAGTTGGTCATTTGAGTTACTGTACATTAGTCACACATCAATACTCTTAAACCCAATTTGAATTCCCAACAATATATAGCTGCCTCTGTGCCCACTGCCTGCATCATTCTATCCTAAATAAGTGACTAATTTATAATTGCACACAATATTATTAGGTGAAATTGAATATTTGTGTATTTTAAACGATATGTCACTATTTTACATTTACATTTATGCATTTAGCAGACGCTTTTATCCAAAGCGACTTACAGTGCATTCAGGATATACATTTGTATTGTCAGTACGTGTTCCCTGGGAATCGAACCCACAACCTTTGCGCTGCTAACACAATGCTCTACCACTGAGCCACAGGAACATTTTACTGAATAAAATGGGCATATTTTATATTAATATATAAATTAGACTTACAGTATCTTCATAGTGTTTCGCTCACATTCATTCAACCTGTATATATGCTTTTCTGCAGGTTTGGAGAGGTGCATTAGCACGTATGCGATGTAGGAAAATAAGGGCTATATATACGATAATGGCATATTATAAATGCTATAAGATGAAGGCTCACTTCTGGGAAGTAGAGAGACGGTTTACCAATGTTCGAAACATGGCCGACTATGGGAAGAGTGTGGAGTGGCCGACACCGCCTGCGGCCCTGGTGCAGTTCCACAGAATCACACAACATCTCCACCGCCGGTATTACCATGACTTCATGATTTAGTTTTTATCTTAATCCTTTGGCCTTCCTCTCATGCTTTCACTGCCTCTCTTTTAGATGGTGGGCCCGGCAGCTGATTAAAAACATCCCCCCATCTGACATGGCGGAGGTGAGGGCAAAAGTAGCTTCTATGTCAGCTCTGAGCGGGGAGAGAGTGGACTGGGGCTACAGCCGTGCCTGGGAGAGAGACTACTTGGCCAATGTGAGTTTTTCATTAGGTTACTCATTTAGAACTCTCACTTTGCATAGTATGCAGGATTTTTACACTGATTAAGCTTATTAAAGTTTGCAGTTTAATAAAGCTTTAAGCCCAGTGGTATATGCAGGAATAATTGGCGGTCTTAAAGGAACAGTTCACCCAAAAATGTAAATAGTTGATATACCACCCTATCAAACTATACGACTTTCTTTTTCTTTTGTGGAACACAGAAGATGTTTGGAAGAATGTTCATGCTGCTGTTTGCCATGTATCAAAAGGGAGCTTTCAAGCTCCAAAGCATGATAAAAATTCCATAAAATTCCAAAAAATGTGCTATAATCTAATTTGAATTCATATTCATGTATATTCTAATCTGAACTCATGTTCATGTATATTCAAATGTGAACAAAACCTCTTTGCTCACATTAAATTAAATGAATGTATAGTGTAATAATTCATGTAATTTGTAAATTAGTTTTTGCTTATGTACAATTACTTTTTACATTCACAAACTTTTCTGTGTGGGAAAGCAGTCATTTTTAATATGTTGTAAGTAACATGCAATACAAAAAAATTATATGGCTAAGAATAACATTCGTTATTCATAATGTAGATACAGTTTACCTAAAATAGGGAACAAATTAAGCCATTGGTAAAAATTCTTAATTTTTATTTTCCCACGCATGTCTCTGTAGTAGGGTACAATGGGGCTAAAGGCCCACCTTAAGAAAAAAATGTACTATTCACTGCACCTAAAATTTATATTTGTGAAAATAAATCATTCAAGTTGTTTATTTTTTTTTTAAATCGTATAAATGTTTTAGGTGGCAAGAGGCATGGGGTAAAAGGCACACGGTATTGATACAAATGCTTCAGCTAAAATAATGTTTTTTTAAATAATATCTAAGTATTTTTTTGTTCAATAAATATAATGTCATTAAAATATGTTAATATAAAAAATTAAAATACAGAAAAAAAATAATTTTAATAAATAAAGATTCTGAAAGTATTGAAGGAGATCCAATAATAACTGCAAATATATTTACAGTAGTGACAACAAATTATATTTTATTATGATTAATACCTTGTTTTAAAATATGATGGTTTCATTCTAAACAGGGTGATTATCTCTAATATGGACACTCAACATAATATATTATATTTATCATCTGAATCTAACCATGTCATGTCAACAAATGGAAAAGTCAGCTATCTATTAATTATCATGTTAATTACTGTGTGCCTTTAGCCCCAACAGCAGGAGCGCTTTTTACCCCAAATACCATACCTTTACATATAATTTCGTTATTTAAAAACTGTTGCTTTAATTATCTTAAACAAAACTGAAAATCATAAAGAGGGCCTTTGTCTCAAAATATATGCATTCATTTTAGCGATTCTCATTTGCTACTCAATTCTACAAAATTAAAAAAAAACTAAATATTAGATCAAGTAAGTACAGAATCAACTTTGCACCGATGCACGCGATTGAATCAAAGATCAGATAAATATACACGTGCATCTTGAAAAAAAGGATTGTTTTGGAAAGTGCTACGCCATGTTTTTGTGGCATCTAGTGATTTAGAGGAAAATAATATCAAAGGTGCCTTTTACCCCAGGGCGCCTTTAGCCCCGTTGTACCCTATATATAATTATCCTGGGGATTTCACTAAAAGCCTGCATGAGCATCTTGACATCTAAACATTAAGCCCATTATTATTATGTCCCACTTTATTGTTTAGTCATAATTTTGTCCAAACCAATCTCTTGTTGTTATGCCTAAACAAACGGTATTGACATTTTGAGCTGTTGACACCATGCACATGACTATTTGTGACTCAAAAACAGATCAACAGATTGCATTTACTGCTTGTTGCAGTTTAATCAAACACAAGCCTATTTTGATCCTCATAGACACCACCTGTGTGTTTGTTTCCAGCTTCATGCTTTTAAATGACTGTCTATTATGCAAATCAATCTGTTCGACTGATGTTGTCTCATCTGTGTCTTTGGCACATGGCCGCCACACACGAAGGCGTGTTTTTTTTAGTGAGAGACGTCTCGTGCTACAGCTGTAGAGGTAACAGTCATCCACAAGACCATCTCAATGCCCTGATTTCACTGCTGAAAACTCAATTTAATAATTATTTATTCTGGTAGTGCTGGTTTGATGCCGCTTTAACTAACCAAACTGGTTGACTGTCTGGTGAATATGGTTAACCAAAGGGTTAACAAAAAAATGGACTCATGTTGTTCCAAAGCTTTATTTCCTCTGGATATTTTTTTTTTTTATTATTATTTTCGACTTTTCTCTATCTAAACTATATCTTATCTGTTTGTTATTTTGTTTGTCTGTTTAACTTTTTTTTTCTTTGACATGTTCAAGGACGAGCAAAAAAATCTCTCTTGAACTAAAATCGAAAGCCCTGTGGCTCCAACTAATTCTCACTCCGGTGGTGTGAAATGAAGAGCAGGTCCATGTGCTCTATACAGTATTCAAAGAAGAGCTTTCTTTTCATTCTAAGAATTCTGTAGGATTTTTTCTTAGCAACATGAGACATATTGTGACTTTTGTATTTCACCACATGTTTTTAGAGCTCACAAAATACATGATGAATGCTCATTCCTGTCGTCACAGTTTATATCGGCTATAACAGATGCACTTTCAAAGACCTTTGAAGTTTTCAGATCATCTAAATGAGTCAAAAGCTTATTCATGAAGAGCTGTTGAGAATCTGTTGTTGCAGATAAGGTGTTATGTCTGTTTGACGCATTAGTGGAGTGGGCTGGTGACGATGATGACAGTGTTTTTAAGTCCGTCATGCATTGATTAGAATTGATATCAAGGAAACCATGGAAGCATAAGTGTGCTTGTTGCTTGTGTGACTAAGCTTCTCAGAATTTAGTATCATAAATCCAGTAATGTTTCTCTCCACTGCAGGCAAAAGACTCTCCTTTGTCGAGCACCAACTTTGTGCGCATCGCTAAAGAGCTGAAGAACAAAGACCCGTACAGCCAGGTCCTCTTTTCATGCTCTGTCAGGATGGTAGGCTTTTTACATTTCAATCTCACTGTTATTAAATGACAACAACTGTGCATTTGTATTGCTAAAGCGTTTGCAGGGTATAGCTGAACTAAGAAGTGATGTTTCACAAACAAGTTTCGGGAGGAGCACGCGCGCATAATTAACACAGCCAATTCATCATCAGTAATCACATCACTTACCCAATAAACGCTAGCGAGAACCCCTATAAATAATCAAGCAGCCTTACCTCCATTATCTCTAGTCTTCCAGAATCCCTCCACCACCCCAACTCCACACTTCCAGTCCGTCTACACCCCAGCAGGGGGTAGGGGGAGCTTTTGGGTCCGGGCCAATGCCGAGCTCGGACCCCTCTCCCTGGGCGAGGGGAGTACCCCGGGCTCGGGAACTACTACCGAGCTCGGAGCCCTCTCCTCGGACAGCACGCCAAATACGCATACCGCTTACTCAGTTCATTATTAAGTAAGTGTGAACTCGTGAAATTATGTAAAATAACAACGGTAAAAAAGGAGTAAACGATGAAAAAGCAAACAGAAATAAAGTAAAATAATCTAAAACAACTGTGCAAAGTAAATAAGTAATATTGACAAAGTAAAATAGCAATAGTGCATGTGCAGTAAATACGTAATATTATCTAAAACATAAAATAACAATAGTGTGACTGGAGTAAATAAGTAATATTATCAAATAAAATGAAATAACAATAGTGTAAAGGGAGTAAACAAGCAATATTGTCATATAAAATAAAGTAACAATAGAGTAAATTGAGTAAATAAGAAATATTATCAAATAAAATAGCAATAGTGTGATTGGAGTAAACAAGCAATGTTAACAAATAAAGTACATTTCCAAAAGTGAGATTATACAAGCAATGTTATAAATAAAATTAAATTCCAAAAGTGAGATTAGATTATCGAAGCAATGTTATAAAATAAAATACTGTGAATGAAACAATCAAGCAATATTAGCAAATAAAACAAAATAGCAATAGTGCGAATGGAGTAAACAAGTAATATTAGCAAATAAAATAACAATGGTGTGAAGAATTGGTCAAAAAATTATTTTAAAAAAATTAAATAATGTATGAATGGAGTTAATAAGTATTATTAACAGAAAAACATTAATAGAAATGCAAAATAAAATAAGATTATATTTGAGTGAACCAAGACAAAAAGTAACATGCAGTTAATATGTGGGATAAACATGACCAAAATATAGTCTTTCTCTCTCACACACACATACACACACACTCCCTGTTTCAGCAAACTCCAATTCACCGAGTCTTATTCACTTCCTCATTTTCTCACTCATGTCATGAGCGCCTCTGACCGTAGCCAGCGTGGAAATCACAAGCACAGCCGAGTGTCAGTGTTTGACACATTACTCCATCTTTTTCTCTACGCTGGCTTCCAGTACAGTACTGGACTGATTTGAAGCTTCTTTTATTAGTGTATAAGTCTTTGCATGACCTTGCACCCACTTATTTAGAGTGGTGGATAACATTGAAATCAACAGTTCAACATTTACTTAAAGTTCCAAGGACTAAGTTGAGCCAGAAAGGGGATTGTGCATTTGCGGCAGTAGCACCAAGTCTTAGGAATAGTTTACCTTTATATGTCTGGGATGCTGAATCTGTACAGCTAAAGACATATTTGTTTGCCATGGCGTTTTCTTCATGCTGATAATTTTTAAGTGATGTTTTTATCTATTGTGGTCTGTATATTGAGATGATGTGAAGCACATTGGTCAACATGTGTTGTTTTAATAGTGTTACACAAATAAAATTGAAGTTGAAATTGAAATTGAGCAAAGACTGTAAAACACACTCTCTATCATATCACTGCAGCTATAGATGCTGCTACCATTGGTCCAGTTTATATTCCCTTCCCAGTGAGTCTCAAACACACCACCAACCCAATTTCACAAGCTATTTTTAAAGGCAGGAACATGCAGTACAATAGGGGAGCATTACATAAACATACAAACAATGCTGATGTAAAGGTTGCTCATGAATTTCAATAATCCCTGAATATCGTTGTAACTTATAATTGTAGTCAAGCTCAGACAGATGAAGCAAGTTCATTTCTGCGTTTACTCTCTCCTGATCTCTCTTTTCTCCAGCTCAACTGGTTCAACAACACAAAGGACAGAGCTCTACTCATCACAGACAAGCATATCTACAGGCTGGAGCCCAAAAAACACTTTAAAGTGCAAAAACGAATATCACTTGATTCAGTAAGTATTTCATTTATATGAACACCCGATCACACACACTTTAACATCATATCACTATTAGAAATAAAGGGTCCGAAAGGGGGGTTTCGGAGCAATTTTATGCAAGAACCATTTTAGTTTCCCGAAGAACCTTTCAGTGATCAGTTCTTAAAGGAATAGTTCACCCAAAAATGAAAACTTGCTTAAAATGTACTCACCCTCAGACCATCCAAGATGTAGATGGGTTTGTTTGTTCATGGGATCAGATTTGGATAAATGTCGCATTATATCACTTGTTCACCAATGGATCGTCTGCAATGAATGGGTGCCGTCAGAATGAGAGTCCAAACAGCTGATAAAAGTAATCCACACCACTCCATTCCATCAGTTAACATCTTGTGAAGTGAAAAACTGCATGTTTGTAAGAAACAAATCCAACATTAAGACGTCAAACTGTTGCTTCCGGCTAAATCGTACGTATCAGTAATAGGGATGTTCATTTCGGTTATTTTTCCTAACCGACAACCGACGCTCATTAACTGATTAGCAACCGTTAACCGACAAGATTATTTTAAATTAGAACTGAATTAAATTAGAAAGAATAAGTGTCTGTGATCCGTTAAAAATACTAACATTTGTTTTCCGGGGATTCATTTTACATGGGCAAAAAGAGGCAAACAAACAGAACATAAGGATTCACATGGTCACTATCGCGCACATGCAGCGCTTCTGCAAGCAGAGAACAACATAATAAAGCTAGGCGCTATATATAAATATACAGGGTGCGCTTTGTAGGGGTGGGGGGGGTTTATCCCCCTCTGGTCTATGCATCCCTGCCTCTGCTGGATAATTTTTATTCCCGGTGCGGATAAAATGATTTGTGAAACGCACTTTGAAGTCCCGTTCTGAATCAAGTGATACACTATCCGATTGGAGCGCTTCGAAACAGTGAATCATTTTGCGATGCAATGGTTTAACTGACTGTTGTGTGTTGTTAACAGATTACACTTAGCCTACATTAGGTTAGGCTATAACCCTGGAGAGAAAACAACGTTTTCAAAAGCATCCCCCCCTCTGCTTTTTCACAAATCGCACCCAGTATATATATATACATAATGAATAAATAGGCCTATACGAGAAATATATTTTCACTTAAGAAAACGAAAGAGAAACTGTGCAACAAGTAGCCTAGTATGCAGAGTTTCGAATCATTTTTGTGCTGCGCGAAAGGAAACCAGATGGCAGAATGCAGCATCCTATTTTTTAGGCATATTTTACAAAAGCGCAAATATTAGTTTTTATAGTGTAGGTACACAAATAAAAACAAGCATTTTATAATTCCGATTAACTTCACGATTAAAAGGAGTATTTGCTTCCACTCTTAGAAGTAGGATAAATCAAGTGATTGCTCCAGTGCCGCATGCGCGGGTCACATTTAAGCATTCTACCTTCACAATGCAGCCTGTTCATTTATCATTATAAAAAACAATCAGTCAAACATAAGGAAAAATAAAAAGCACTTCTCAGTTTAAATATGTAGTCAAATCTGTGCTGTTAAGCATTATCACCGTGCCGCCGTGAAGTTATGCAAAACATTTTGGTTTTACGTGGATATTGGAACGCGAGAAATAACATAAACAATAAATAGCCTACTATTTTGGCATTCAAATCGCAAATACAGAATCATTTGATTTTGTCTGAATCAGATGAGAAATATGCGCTGTTTACAAGTGAAAACAGTTTTAAACAAATATGAGGGTGGATTTTGATGTGAGAGGCCAACAGGGGATGGACATTTTCAATGTAGGTAGCATTATTATGCATATGGACTCATATTTTGGCTAGATATGGTGGTTTTAGGTTAAAACGCCTTGATGGATTTGTTTCTTACAAACATGCAGTTTTTCACTTCACAAGATGTTAATTGATGGACTGGAGTGGTCTGATTACTTGAGGATTGTTGTGATGTTTTATCAGCTGTTTGAACTCTCATTCTGACGGCACCCATTCACTGCAGAGGATCCATTGGTGAACAAGTGATATTATTCACATCCAAATCTTTTCTCATGCAGAAACAAACTCATCTGCATCTTGGATAGACTGACAGTGAGTACATTTTCATTAAATTGTAATTTTTGGATGAACTATTACTTTAAAAGAACCATTTTTTTAGTGTGAAGGACATTTTAAAGATCTAAAGAACCCTTTTCTACTATAAAGAACCTTTTGTGCAATTGAAAGGATCTGTGGATGTTAAAAGTTATTCATGGAACATCAGTTCCAGTTAAGAACCTTTATTCCTAAGAGTGTGAAATGAAGCCTCAAAAACAAAGCAGACATGTCTTGGTATCTGTCATTGTCTGGGTTTTGTTTTTGTTTTATGTAACTGTGCAATGTGGGTCAATGCATCTGTCTGCTGCAGTCTTGCTGTCTCCCGACTCTCTGTAGCGCGTGTCCCTTGTCTTTTGCTTATGGATTTTTGTCTACAACTACCAACTGGTCTCTCTTATTAGATGACAGCACTAATACACCACATGACCAGCCACGTCAGATGGTTTAACAGGGTCATTCACAAACTTCTGGCTGTGTCGGAGTGAATTCAGTGACCAGAACAGTCTGTGTGTGAGGTGTCTGACCTACATTCTGTCTATGTTCTCAGATGCGATACAGTGAAAGAGGGATTTGGACACACACTGCAGCACTGCAGTCTGAGCTCCCCTTCACAATCAAATACACACAGATATGGTCAAATGTGCAGGTTTAATGTGTATGTTTCACACGTCTCTAGCGGAAGCAGGACCAGGCGTCTCAGAGAGCGAGAGATAGAGATAAGCGATTGGGCAGTTCAGCAAGAGCTGCAGTATAGCACTGAATCATGCCAATTATGCACACATACTCTTTAACACATCATTTCCATGCTACAGCTGTCATTATGATGTTTACAGATTTAAATATTCATAAGATACCAGAATAGTGCAAGAAAACAAATTGTATACTGCCAAGTCAATCTCACAAAAATCCTATTTCACCCCAAATTGTAAGAAAGATAATACATAAAAATGCACAAAGAAAATAAAGCTCATTTTAAGAAGCATCATGATTATTTGCCATGTATACATTATTTTGATGACAATTAATCACATTTATCCCTATAATTCTCATTATTGTAATGCATCTGAACATTTCACAACTTTTTACGTTCTTATTTTTTATTTTCTTATTCTCAGTGGTGAAAAATAATGTGAAAAATAATAACATTCTCAAATAATGTGTTGTGTTGTGTTGTGTTGTGTTGTGTTGTGTTGTATCAATCAACCAATCACATACAATTTAGTATATGATGTAACTGTGGTAGTTTGTATTATTATTATTATTATTATTATTATGCCTGGGTAAATGAAGGCAGCAAAACAAATACTATTAAAATTATAGAATATATAATTTATAAACTATTATAGTTTTTTATAATATTTTGAATTAGAATATTTTTCAATTTAATTAGATTTTTTTAAATTAGATTTTTTAAGTTTTATTGATTATGTTTTGTGTTTTTGTCCTTTTTTAAATATGTCTGTATCGTTTTAAAGTTTTTAGTTTATTTAATTTGTTATTTTAGTACTTACTAAATAAAAATGTGAAATGGTGAGAAACTAGATATTTAAATGTTATGTATATTATATATTTTATTAATATATTTTAGGAATATTTATAAATTGTGTTGTTGATTTTAATTTTTCTTTTTTTTTTTTTAATCAATGTTTATTTTTGAAGACATTTTTATTGTTTTAGTTAACTATAATAACCCTACTACTACTACCATACAGTATAAATGCTTTGCAATTTTTATACAACTTAACTAATGAGAATAAGGATGGGATTGTGCTTAATTGTCATAAAAATAATGACACAATACAAAAGACATCTTAACGGTCCTAAAATAGACTGCAATTTTTCAAAGCAATTTTTTCTTTTGATTTTGCACTGCAGTATGACCTGTACATGCCCTGACAGATTTTATGAGATTTGCTCTATCATAATCTCACAGCCTCGCCAGCAGCCCTGCACCTAATGGATCACTATCCATGAGCATATTATGAACTTGGTCAGGTCAGGCCAGACCACAGTGCACGGGTTCAGGCAGTCCCAGACAATGATATTGTTTTGTGACAGTCCAGTATATTGTGGTTTTAATCTCATTTCACCACAGACTGATTTCTGAAGGATCACGTGACACTGAAGACTGGATTAACGATGCTGAAAATTATGATTTCATTACAGGAATAAATTATATTATTAAAATATATTAAACTTTTCCCTTAAACTTTTAAAATATACTGGATTATTTTAAATTTACAAATATTTCACAATTCCATTGCTGTAAATCCCGTCATCACAACATAACTCGTAGTGACCGACAGATAGGGAACCACAACTATCTATTTTATCATTCCATAATTATTCTATAATTTATCACAGTTAGTCATGCATTTAAAATCTTTGAAATCCACAGCATTTCATATTGTTTTAAAGTGACTGCAGAAATGCTTTTTAGGTCTTTGTGTGTGTGTGTGTGTGTGTGTGTGTGTGTGTGTGTGTGTGTGTGTTTGTTTGAATGGAACACGGTGCAGGAAGCCCACCCTCATGTCTCAAAATCTCAGACAGCAAGGTCAGCCGCATGTACTGCAGGGCAAAAAGCGATTAACCTGTGTGTGTGTGTGTGTGTGTGTGTGTGTGTGTGTGTGTGTGTGTGTGTGTGTGTGTGTGTGTGTGTGTGTGTGTGTGTGTGTGTGTGTGTGTGTGTTTGTGTGTGCTAATGTGAGTCCATCCAAGTGGCAGTAAAGAGGCTTAACGCTGCCTGATCACTCTGTTTCTTGCAGGCACAGCGGTGACGCACCTACTGCTGTTCATAATGTACTCACAGAACAACACACTGGCCTTTAATGAACATCAAAAGATCCCTTGAACATAAAGAAGGCCTGTTTTTTAAATAGCCAAGAGGCTTTAGTTTTGTCACAGCCATTCTGTGCACACAGTGCACAATATGCAGGTATTATTTTATGTAGGCATATAATGCAGTAAGCTCAAATTGATGTTTTAACGAAACAAGAAATAATGTTGTATTATTTTTTAAATCTATTTCCTAAATGTATCAATATATTTCAATATATTTTACAAATAATTGGGCAACAAATATTTTTATTGTGGAATAATACCTATACTGTTTCACATACTATTTTAACTAAGTAATATGCCGTGCAGTAGGAAAACAATAGTACGCAAATATTGCTTTCTTAACATAGCCTGTTTTCTTTTTTTTTTACTTGCAGTATTTTTATTGTTAACTAAAATTAAAAATTGTTTTTGGTAGAAACAGAATGTAATTCCATTTTAATTGGTTGGTTTTCTGCATTAATTGGTCATAAAATGGCATACTGTCATTGCTGTAAAAGGTTCAAATTAGCAGAATATGCTGGAAAACCAAAGAATGTCCAGGACCTGGATGATTTTTTGTTTCTTTTTCTGAAACATTTTGACAAGCAAGGGACTCTTCAACAATTAGGTTTGCAACTAGGTAAAGTTCACTTACTTTCTCCGCTGTACTGTGAATGTTTAATGTTCAATAAAGACATAAAATATTTTAATTGTTTGCATTTGATGAAGATCAGATGACATTGTATTACTAATTAATGCAGAAAAACAACCAATAACAGGTCCACATACTTTCTCTGCTCTGTAAATATTAAACTGACACTCGCCAGTTGGCTTCTGGCGATATTACTGGGAACTTTTTTTTCTTATGGACTATTTAATTGGACAAAATCATCATAATTATTTTTTCGACAAGAGACTGCCACAGTTAGGACATGATTTCATGGGATTTTAAAGCATACATAGACATAACGCACATGGGTGTGCATGCTCATGCAACAGCATCACCAGGACCATTTCTAATCTCAGAATCATGCGTACCAGCCAGGCACACATTTCACTGAAGCACAATGTCGATTGGTCACACTCTTTGAGCAATTGCAACAATCAAGTCATTAATTCACGATTATTTCCAGCATATTACTCATTCTCAAGGTTACTGAGTCAATCATGTGCTGAAGCGCAGGAAGTGATTGTGTTGTGAATGAGCTTTTACTCTGATTGCAAAGCCAGAGGTTGACTGAATGGTTGGTGGAAAAAAGGATCTGTTGGTTTCAGGAAAGATGGAGTTATTGGACACACATACTTTATTGTGCAGCAACACATGCTATGCAACGTGTTAATATGTTTTCATTTCTATTGCTGTTTTACGCTCTCTTCAATCCCACAGGTGGTTGGTGTAAGTGTAACAAGTGGCAGTGACCAGATTGTGGCGCTACATACTTCCTCTCAGGATGACATTCTAGTGCACCTACAGAGGGGTCAACTCAACCCAAATCAGGACCGTGTAGGGGAGTTGGTGGGCAACCTCACAGATCACTTTACACGGTAAGAGTCCATGCCAATAACCTCCATCTTCGACAATTTGTGGGTACTGTGGAAGAATTTCTGCTACTAAGGCTATTATAGCTATTGTTCATTCTTCATGTTGAGGATTTAGGCATTTAGCCCATAGTATTAAGATCTAATCTTGTAATTCAAAACATACAGATTCATACAGAGGATTGATTGAATATACAGCTTCCATGATTAACATGTCTATGATTTAAAATTCTGAATTAAAATTAATTTTAGCATTTTATGGTGCGGCATGAAGGGGAGAAAATGTCAAGTCACCTTTATTTCTGTAGCACTTTGTGTAATACAGATTGCATCAAAGCAATTTCAGATGGATAAACAGGGAAGTAGCAGAATCTCAACTATGGAGACTCTGATTCTGCTGTTAAGCAGCTCCAAAATACAATAGTATCGTTATTTAGCTCAAGTCAGTTTAGATCAATATCAGTGTGAAGTTCAGCTATAAGCAGTTCTACAATAGGCAACAATGTAGTTATTCAGTTCCAGTCAGTTCAGTGTTGATTCAATGAATTACATTACATTGTGGTAAAAAATGGTGGTGATAAAAAAGAATAACTCTGATATCATAATGAATCATCATATCATAATTTTAGAAGAAACCTCATAAATAGTATGGCATATTGATTCACTATTCATTATACTTGTTAAAATGGTTTTATGTCGATTTGTAATGTAAACATAATAGAATAATGATTAAGATACATCCAATTATACACATGATTCAAGGTGTAATGAATATATTACTTAATGGATACACCATGTGACATTTTTAGACTCATTAGTTTCATCATTTGCTGACAATGGTATAAAAGGGATTCAAAACCATATAAAATCAATGTAAATACTAAGCAGGCACGTGCACATGTAGGGCGCAACCTGTGCGGAGCACATGCCCTTTTCCCCCATACACTCTGAAGTGCCCTTTTTTGGTGGTGGTGTTTTTTTCATCATCAATAAATCAATGCTATTAATCACCCTTTATGTCTACGTCTGTCTATTTTACAAATATTTAGCCAATGAAATAATAAATAGAGCTTGTGACTAAAATCTTGTTGGATCCACTCAAACTAAAACCTCATAACTCCACCCTCTCTATCTCGATTTAATGAACTGAAGTTCCACAGCAGTAGTGTTGCCCAGTCCGCGGGATTGTTTTCATGTCTGCAGGTTGAAGCGACCTCAACAACGGCATATTTAGCCCCTTTGGAAGGAAGGAAGCCCCAAACATCCAAAGCCAGCTCGCCATACCGTGCCGCACAAAAACAGAGCGTGGCTTATCGTAATCCCCCACCTAAAGACAGGGGACAAGGTAAGCGCGCTCAACAGCAGCCTTCAAAGGGTAAAACGGATCTGAGGGCCGTTATTATTTCTAAGAAAGCTGCGGGGAAGAGTTCCTGACGCCCAAGGGCTCAGGCCAATGAGGAAGTAGAGCGGTCAACACCTCATTTTACGGTGCCCGTCTCCCTTCGGTGTCCTCAGGGGACCGTTCTGCCAACCCTGCCACCTCATGTGCTTCAGGTTGCAGGTCTCCGGTGAGCGCATATCTCAGGGTCCACCTGGAAACGTAGTGGCCCTGGGATGCTCGCCCCCTCCGAGGAGGGTTTCAGAGCGGTCAGTTCAGACGCTTCCTGTCGGTTTGCCGTTTCAGGATGTCGTTCTGACTGCACAACTACATATAAATCCAGAAACCAGTCTCGAGAGGGTGGCACCTCCAGTAGAACTTTTGACAGCATGGAAACTTCTGCCAAATATATCTCGTTGGGTCATGCAGACTATAGAAAATGGTATCAAATACAGTTCGGGTTTTGCTCACCGAGGTGGCCCCCCCGCAGGTTCTGGTAATGGAGCAAGAAGTGAAAGCTCTGTTAGAGAAAGGGGCCATAGAATATGTACCTCACTCCAACAGGGAAACCGGGTTTTACAGCCGGTATTTCATAGTTCCAAAGAAGGATGGGGGGTTGCGTCCCATTTTAGATCTTCAAGTTCTGAACGACTCTGTCATGCACCTCAAGTTCAAAGTTAACTTTGAGAAAAATCATGCCACAGATTAGATCCGAGGACTGGTTTGTCACGATAGATCTTAAGGACGCATACTTCCACATATCCATCCTTCCGTATAACAGGAAGTTGCTGAGGTTTGCTTTCGGGGGCAGAGCATACTAGGGCTGTCAAAATAAAATCGAATTTCGAATAGTCGTCGAATTTAAAATAAAATTCCACATTCGAATGCAAAATGCTGCATTCGAATTTTAGGTGTCCATCAGGCAGCTTGGCACAAAATAAGAGGACGAGGTGTCTTTGCATTTTAATGCTTTTATTTTTAGCCTGTCCAATTGAACCCATTCGATGCGGTGCTGCACATTCAAAATATTGCAGAAAAGAGAACATCAATGTGGAGAAGTTGTTGTTTACCTCAAAACTGTAACCAAGCCGTTCACACAGAATGTATATTTATTGCATTTTCTAGAGGGATATCTATCATCGTTGTACTCCCGTCTCACAAGAGAGCCCAAAGCCATGTACAATTAATGTAAGTTCAACTTTTAAAAAAACATGTAATTACTAGATTAAGAAATTGTCTTGCTAGAGAACATGCATATTAACAGTGTAAACATGAACCTTGCGATCATATGATTAAATGTTAATAAATTACGTGTATCAGCAATGATAAATCTTTGAGTTTAAAGCGGCTCTGACAGAAAGGCTGCGTGTGCCCTGACAGAGACGCGCTGTTTTGAGCTATGTGCTCTTTTTCTAAATGCATAACTTGCATTTCACAGGTATATTCTCCATCTCTAAATGTTAGAAAGCCTTGGAAATATTTCCATTTTGCTGTCAGACGTGCACAAGCTTTTGCTTTGTAGGATTCTCCGTTAAACTCCACAGATTGGATCTGAACGTGCACAGCCGTGCCAAACAGACAGAGTGCAACAACTCTGACTAAAATATACATTTTGCTGATGTTTGTAGTTGGACATTTAAAAAAATCAAAATCGACGCAATGAGAGTTCCCTTAAAAGGGAACGCTTGGTTACGACTGTAACCTCGGTTCCCTGAAGAGGAAACCAATGTTGCGTCCCATGCCATATCTCATTCGTGCCTGTAGGAGACTTGCTCAGACTTTAAGCTAGTGACAGCTTCGTTTGGGCAGGCTTTATAACTTCCTGGTTCGTGACGTCACCCGCTCTGATGTCCCAATTACACCTTGGATTGATTTCACATGTGCTTCAAGCCAAATTGATAGTTTTAAAACGGTACCGGTGCCTGAACTCATACTTATAAAAAAAAAAATAACCAATTAATAATTGGATTGGCCATTAGCACTAAACACATGGGCCTGGTTTCACAAACAGGGCTTAGACTAAACCGGGATTAGATCATAGTTCAATTAGGACATTTAAGTAATTTTTATAAACATGCTTAGAAAAAAGGGGTGCATCTTGAGACAAAACAAAGGCACTGATATATTTTAGGATTAGTCAGTGCAAGTTTATTTAAGTTAAAACAGCTAAGAGTTACATTTTAGTCTAGGACTAGGTTCAAGCCTTGTCTGTAAAGCCGGGGGGTGATGTCTTTTTCATTCATACTGGACGCCAGAGGGCGCCCTCTCACAGAAAATCCACAGATCCAATCATAGAAGTAGCAAACTCATGATGCTCCAGGGACATGGATAATAAACAGAAGATATAATCGTTTTGAATGCTAAAATAAATACATTAAACACTCAACTACGACTATGTATAATTTATCTGTGTTATTCAAGCCATCTCTTCAATTATTTTTCACGTGCGGTGCCGGTGATGATGCTTCTTACATCTGTTTCGGAGAAACAAAGGACAAATATTTCAACCGATCGCTCAGGCAAGGCACCGAAATGAGGCACCGAAATCTGCGTTCTGATTCGGTTCTAGTACATACTGGTTACATAGGTACCGGTGCCTTATTGGTACCGGGTTTCGGTACCCAACACTATTCAAGACATATCACGCAAAGCATTCCCCAAGCGTCAAAATCGACACAGCGTTCGTTCCCTCTGCAGGGAACCGAGGTTACAGTCGTAACCGAACGTTTAGTTAATTTAGTTATTTGTTCATCCCTCACTATTTGTGCTATAGACATGAATCATTCCTCAGATCAGCTTGTTTTTGATACATTTAAGTGATCAGACCTAAGATTTACCCTGGGGAACAATGAAACATTTACTTTCATTTAAAGACTGGAGTAATGATGCTGAAATTCACATAAATAAATTATATTTGACAATACCAATAGAAAACAGTTATTTTAAATTCTAGTAATATTTTATAATATTACCATATTTTTGATCAAATAAAACGTAAACTCATGGTGATCAAAAAACATTAAAAAATCTTACCGACCCTACATTTTGAAGGGAGGTGTACAAAGAGTCTCTGACACACATCACTTGGACATTTATAAGTATTTACATCATGATTTGATTTTAAAAAGATGCACTTATTTCATCATAACGTTTTGGTATATAGCAGCCTGGAGGATTGTTTTGTTGTAATTGCATCCATGTTGTGAGATGCTCATTCATGCAATGGCATTTCAAGTTTCCTCACATAATCCTGAGGGAGGAAATATTCGGTCCTGGGGCAGACAGCAACCCAGTTGTCAAGTCAAGTCAAGTCACCTTTATTTATATAGCGCTTTTAACAATACAAATTGTAACAAAGCACTGCACAATATCAAAATAGGCAAATTGTGTCAATAATGTAAAATGACAGGATTTAACACTCAATTATCTGCTGAATGCATTTCATTATTGAATTTAGTAATGGCATTGTCCAGCTCAGTTCAGTTTAAATAATATCTGTGCAATCAAGTCGATGATGTATCAGTTGTGTATACATTGTTTGTGTGTGTGTGTGGCAGGTGTGGGATGTGTGTGTCCGTCAGTGGCTGTCTGTAATCACTGCTCCTGCACGTCTGCTTTAAAGCCATTGTGGTGCCATCTGCGAGTCAATGCTTGGGGTCATGCCCCCTTTACGACATCATCAAAAGGAGATGTCACAGGGGCCCGAGGAAATGTGGAGGAAGGCAAACAGTGTGTGAGCATGTGTGTGTGGGGGTGGGGGGGTTGGAAAGCAGATAACAAAGCACACACGTGCAGTTCACTCGATCCCCACAGTGGAGACACAGCACCGCTTTCATTGCTTTAAAAACTAGACCTTTTTCATAAAGGTCATAATAATGAGAATGTTAAGCACAAAAAAACAAGACAAGATGGACTATTTTTGAAGCATATGGGAGGTGTTTCAGTTAAACAGATGTAAAAATAACCTGCCAACTCTAAACAGAAGGGGACTGCAGTTTGCCAAGTAGGGCATATTACTGGACCAGAAAGTCTTGTTGGTCCTGAAACAACATTCTTCCAAACTAACAAAGTCTTAACCCAATATCTAACCAGATTTACCCTCAACCGTATAGTAAGGAAAGTTAACAGGTTTTACTGTAGCTTTTTCACTTTTCTGTTACATATATTTTATACATTTTATAATGATTTATTATTTCCCAGCATTTCAGACCAGCAACTCTGTAATGTACAGTATGGCAGTGAGTTTATGTATTTAATTCTGTTGTACTTTTGAATCATTTGTGAAACTGACAAATTAACAAAAAGACTTTGACCAAAATGCACGCTGACTCTGAGTAACCATTGTTGTAATAATAATGTAGACATCTCTTTGCTAAATTTCACATGTAACATTGTGTGAGATGAGATTCAATTCATGCTCCAGATCTTCCCCCAGACTACTTAAAAATGATTAAACGATATTGAATGTATTATTGAAATGAAGAACAATTTAGGTTGAGTTGGGGTATTGGAGAAATCCTGGATGATAAATGTGCTTTGTGATTGACAGGATTAGATTATGTTTCTCATGATCTTTCATCTCCAACACAATTTTAAGACCACAGACAAATTTGCTATGACCTGTAGGAGTTATATAGGCGAAGTGGTGCATAAAATATGTATGGTTTGTTGCAAAGCTTTTTAACCAGCTGGTTTCAGGGTGATTTCAGTGGATGTATGAATATAGTGAATATTAAGGCAAGTTCACACTGATGTCCTAGCATAGAAAGTGTAAATAATCACATTAACTGTCAGCATTATCCTCTAACGTTTGACAGCCACAAAGTATTAATACTTTTTATATTTTCTTACATGTATCATCTAAAATAACAAATTCCTTTTAATGAAATGATTTACTTGGGAAGTGTGCTTATATGTTAATCAGGCACAGAACAGTATTCTTCTCATAATTTTAGATCAAACCACTCTTATGATCTGGGATATAGTTTTGTAAATATTTAATGACTTTAGATTCCACATTCTCCTTTACATGCATGCCGAGAGCTCCTGTTCATCTGAAATGTCTCTAATTCAAACGGTGATGAATTTCTGTTATCATGCTTGTCTTTAAACTCAGTGGCCTTTCCTGCGAGTCATGCACCCTCACCTGACTTACGCAGACATTATGACTGTGTCATGTGTGTTTTTTTGTGGAAAGACAGTGCCAGCCTGTGTGTGTGTGTGTGTGTGTGTGTGTGTGTGTGTGTGTGTGTGTGTGTGTTGGGTAGTTTAAACCCCTCTTTGGCCATCTGTTGAGACAGCTGTGTGTGTGTGTGTGTGTGTGTGTTGGGGATGGTTTAGCCAAAGTTCTAGTGTGTGAGACTGTGAGAGCTTCTGGAACCAAAAGGTTAGCAGAGCTCGTTTGTCGTCTTAATTATTCCCCAAAAAGGACCAGTTGTGTATTTTCTTTCACCTAAATAGATCAGCTTTAACTAGCAAAATAGAAGCAGAGTTGCCAAAATTGAAGTAATAGTATGATCAGAATGCAGAAAAGATGAGGCATAACCAGAAAGGACTCTCTGAGATTGAAAATCTCTTTCAGAACACATTTGATTGTCTTGAAATTCAGAGCAGTGGCGCCTGCAGGTGTACGGAAGTACTGCATGTGCATACCATGAGCGCTCAACAGTGCTGGGGAGTAACTAGTTACATGTAACTAAAAGTACAAAATAAAAGTAATTGTAATCAGTTACAGTTACTGAGAAAAAACGTGTAATTAAATTACAGTTACTTATGAAAATGTTAAGGATTACATAGGGGGTTACATCTGATTTTTTTTCACACACACACACTTCCACATACAGATTTAATTGATTTCTTTCATAAATTGCAGAAGCTATGTTTCCATCCAAAGAATCGAATTAAACATATGCGCATAACTGGAATACCGCAAAAAACATATGCGAATAAAGCACCGTTTCCATCCAACAAGTACAAGAGAACAAAATCGGATTCGTCACTTCCTGATAAACTGTGGCACTAAATATCAATAAGAATATAGGAGAAGCCACTGAATATAGACCTAATAATTTTCATATATGACATAAATTACTTGCCCCTCAGAGCGAGCAAACAAGACACAATAAATGCGGTCATTACTTTCGGAGGAGGATGCCTGCTGTTTGAGAACGAAGTCGTGTAAGACAATTATGCAGAGATACTTTGACGACAGACTTTACTCAGGCTTTTCAAAATTACCATAACAACATATGGATGCTACGAACGAGATCAGTCCGCTGGTAAGTCAAGTTATCCCGTCTCATAGTGCAAAGTCACATGACTTTTTCGATGCGCATGGAGGAATTTATTCGGTAAATGAGTTCCCATCGTAGTTCATGCTAATTTTTTTCTTAGCGGATAAAAATTGCATCCTACTCAAATATGTGCATACGTTTTTGTCGTTTTTGCGTTTCCATCCAGCGATTTCTTTTTTTTTTTTTTTTTTTTTTTTTTTTTTTTTTTTATGCAATATTCCAAAATGCGCATAAAAATAGGTGGATGGAAATGCAGCTAGTGACTACTCTAAAATATGAAAAAAAAAAATGTTTCAGAAGTTTATAACATGCTTATCCAATTACTCTTATATTTCCTATATGGATTTATGTATATAAATTATTTTTTTAAGATTAACTCTTTGGATGCCCATTTTCCACAAGTTTTAGGGTCTTCTTGAAATGGTCTAAGTGATCGTGTAAAACAACACCCTTTTTACCTTGCCAAAAACAGCTCTGTTCACAGTGACTCGTTTCAGTTCATATCTCTTTACATGCTAATGAGCACTGCTCACTCCGCCCCTCTCTTCTGTGGAAGTGATCATCCTTGAGTTTTAACTTTTTAACAAAACCTGCCTTGAATTGTCCCTCATTCAGAAAACAGTCTGGAGTAAAATGATTTGGGCAGCCAGTTATAAATTAATTTAGTGAAAGTGAAGTGATGTGTGGCCAAGTATGGTGACCCATACTCAGAATTTGTGCTCTGCGTTCAACCCATCCAAGTGCACACACACACAGTAGCGAACACACACACACACACACACCGTGAACACACACCCGGAGCAGTGGGCAGCCATATTGCTGCGGCGCCCGGGGAGCAGTTGTGGGTTCGGTGCCTTACTCAAGAGCCTCACCTCAGTCGTGGTATTGAGGGTGGAGAGAGCACTGGTTATTCACTACAAAATCAAAATGGCTTGATAATTGAGACTGTTTAAGTTTTGGAGGGATTAAAAAAAGGAGTGAATTTCTATCATTGGACACTTTCACTTTTTTTTTCAATAAAACTTTATGCTAATTGTCAATCTTCTTTGACGATAGTGGTCCTGACAGAAATCAAGCGTAGCGTTAGTCAAGCTTGCATCAGCTGACCCTCAGCTGATCTCCATCCACCTATAGGAAAATGACACCTATCTAAGCATCCTTATACAAGGTCATCAGTATTATCAGCAGTTTTCACATTGCTCTATAGCTAATTGCCCTCCTCATCCCTAACTCCTCCTCTGTCAGTCAGGATCCAGCCTTTTGATTCTCTTTTGAGCCAGACAAATTAAAATATGTGTACATAAATTACTGAAGTTTAACAAATCTATTCTAATAGCTGGACTGCTATAATGCGCTCCTCATCAGGATCCCTGGCAAAAGCCTACATATATTGCAGTACATCCAGAATAGTGCTGCAAGGATCCTGATGAGGGTGCGCAAATATGATCATATCACACCCATCCTCAAATCACTACACTGGCTTCCTGTTTCATTCAGAATTGTTTACAAGGTCTCTCTCCTTACCCATCAGTGCATCCATGGCGATGCCCCATCTTATCTTAAGGAACTCCTTACTCCACAATCTTCCAAACGTACACTCCGTTCTGCTTCAACATATCTTTAAAAAAAAAACAGGACTAAGCTTTGCACTATGGGAGATCAGGATTTCTACTCAGCTGCTCCGAGTTTGTTGAATGCTCTCCCTGATCATTTACGGACTCCACAACCTGTCGATGTTTTTAAACGTGGTCTCAAACTTACCTTTTTAGCAAAGCGTTTGAATGATTTTTTTTACAATTCTCTTTGTTTTAATCTGTAGCGTTTTGGGATTCTGTGTGAATATAAAGTGCGTTACAAATAAAATGTAATATTGTTATTATTAGAACCATGAATATATAAGCATTATAATATATATATATATATATATATATATATATATATTAGTTGGCTTTTGTTGATCTGTTCACTCTTTCGTAACATTTAACAGAACTGTCGGCATGAAGGGATAAAGTTTTATAAACTTATCTCAGGTTTAATCAATCCAGTCTAGGGCAGATTATGGGAGAAATCATTCCATTGACAGGTCAATGTGTCTTCCATTAATACGGTCCTATTATGCGTTAACTAGTCTCAGCCTCAGACGTCACGCTGGAAACACTTCAGTAGTGTCGAAGTCGTCATCGGATTGGTTGAATTATATAGGATTTCTGGGAGACGTGTGTGTTGCGCTCTTTAACTTTCCGCCTGGAAACAAAGATGTCGTGGCGCCAAACCCCCTCACGAAAGAAGAAAGCCGTCGTGTCTACAAATGTGACGGCAGACGCTTATCAGGGTCAACTAAAGGCTGGATGTTTAAAAGTATGTGAAATATTTAAAGTTCGCAGCATAGAATCTTTAAAATACATCCGAGAGTTTTTGCGTAATCTGTTATTGTGGCGACATTTCCACGCCCCGAAACGGGATGCTGAAAATAAAGAACTGTGATTGGTTGTTTGACATGCTAGTCATACGGCTTCATGGGCGGGCCTTGGCCAATGAAACGGCTACACGAGACTATGTGTTAACTAACTTTAACAAGTGATATGTTTTTTTATTTACAGTATTTATTCTTTAGGCAGCAAATCACAAAAGAAATATTTTAGCTGGGTTTTCACAGAGAGGGATACAAATGATTCAGTCAATAAATTAGTGAGTGAGTGAGGGAATTAATAATTGAATAATTCAGTGAATAAATGAGTGACCAAATTAATCTGTGAATAAATGTGTGAGTGAATGATTAGAATATTCAGTGAATGAGTGAGTGAATGATCACATGAATCCATGAATAAGTTAAGGATTTAGTGAATAAATGAGTGAAAGATTGAATAATTCAGTAAATAATCGGGTGAATAAGTGAGTGAATGACTTTGTTAATGTTAGTTATTAAAAATACAACTGTTCAACAGTTAGTTAATGTTAGTTCAGGTCAATTAAATAATATTAACAGATACAACTTTTGATTTTAACAATATATTAGTAAATTATTAAATTAAGAAGAATAAAACCTTTATAGGTATTTTTCTTTGTTGGTCTATGTTAGCTAATAAATTAATGTTAATACATGGAACCTTATTTTAAAGTGTTCCTGGTCATTTTTGTAATCGAAAAGAAAATATTGAATGGTATCATAACATTTACGTATTTTATGCATCTACTGAATTTCAAGACAATCATTAATACAATAAAAAAAGTCTTATTAGTATTTCATCATATTGCGTTATTGTTGATTACAATGGACTTGAAGGTGATGTGTGTCGTTTTTTATGTTAAAACTTCCTCAGTACTTCTGTTTGTAAACTAAACCCTTTAAAAAAGCTTAATTTTTGCAATTTTTAAATTAAATTACACACTTCACCTTAAAAGGTATTCTACCATTAAAAAGTTTGGAGTAATGTTTTTGCAAAAAAAGTAATGATTTTGAAAGAAGTCTCTTATGCTCACCAGGCTAAACTGTTTTATGTTTAAATATATTTTAAAAAGTTAGTTATTATTTAAATTTATTTTCATCATTACTTCAGTCTTCAGTGTCACATGATCCTTCAGAAATCTAATATTCAGCATTCTAATATGTTAAATTGTTGCTCAAAAATAATTTCTGATCATAATCAATGTTGACAACAGTTGTGCTGCTTGATATTTTTTGATGAAAGCCTGATACATTTTCATTCTCAGTATTGTTTACTAAAAAGTTCAAAAGAACAGGATTATTATTCTCACTTTAGGTCAATTTTGCATCGTTGCTTAAAAGTATTAATTAAAATGAATGAATGAATGATTCATTTATATAGCGCTTTATTGTGTATTGTTGGAAACCCGAAGCGCTTGAACTCATTAACCACACACCAGCTACAGGTGGAGAGGAGAGAGAGTCATAGAGCCAATCAAGTGTATGCGCTCACCACACGCCAGCTACAGGTGGAGAGGAGAGAGAGAGTCATAGAGACAATCAAGTGTATGCGCTCACCACACACCAGCTACAGGTGGAGAGAGTGAGAGAGTCATAGAGCCAATCAAGTGTATGCTCTCACCACACACCAGCTACAGGTGGAGAGGAGAGAGTCATAGAGCCAATCAAGTGTATGCTCTCACCACACACCAGCTACAGGTGGAGAGGAGAGAGAGTCATAGAGCCAATCAAGTGTATGCTCTCACCACACACCAGCTACAGGTGGAGAGGAGAGAGAGTCATAGAGCCAATCAAGTGTTTGCGCTCACCACACGCCAACTACAGGTGGAGAGGAGAGAGAGACATAGAGCCAATCAAGTGTATGCGCTCACCACACACCAGCTACAGGTGGAGAGGAGAGAGAGTCATAGAGCCAATCAAGTGTATGCGCTCACCACACGCCAACTACAGGTGGAGAGGAGAGAGAGACATAGAGCCAATCAAGTGTATGCGCTCACCACACACCAGCTACAGGTGGAGAGGAGAGAGAGACATAGAGCCAATCAAGTGTATGCGCTCACCACACACCAGCTACAGGTGGAGAGGAGAGAGAGACATAGAGACAATCAAGTGTATGCTCTCACCACACACCAGCTACAGGTGGAGAGGAGAGAGAGACATAGAGACAATCAAGTGTATGCGCTCACCACACGCCAGCTACAGGTGGAGAGGAGAGAGAGACATAGAGACAATCAAGTGTATGCGCTCACCACACACCAGCTACAGGTGGAGAGGAGAGAGAGTCATAGAGACAATCAAGTGTATGCGCTCACCACACACCAGTTACAGGTGGAGAGGAGAGAGAGTCATAGAGACAATCAAGTGTATGCGCTCACCACACGCCAACTACAGGTGGAGAGGAGAGAGAGTCATAGAGACAATCAAGTGTATGCGCTCACCACACGCCAACTACAGGTGGAGAGGAGAGAGAGTCATAGAGCCAATCAAGTGTATGCGCTCACCACACACCAGCTACAGGTGGAGAGGAGAGAGAGTCATAGAGACAATCAAGTGTATGCGCTCACCACACACCAGCTACAGGTGGAGAGGAGAGAGAGTCATAGAGCCAATCAAGTGTATGCTCTCACCACACACCAGCTACAGGTGGCGAGAAGAGAGAGAGACATAGAGACAATCAAGTGTATGCGCTCACCACACACCAGCTACAGGTGGAGAGGAGAGAGAGTCATAGAGACAATCAAGTGTATGCGCTCACCACACACCAGTTACAGGTGGAGAGGAGAGAGAGTCATAGAGACAATCAAGTGTATGCGCTCACCACACGCCAACTACAGGTGGAGAGGAGAGAGAGTCATAGAGACAATCAAGTGTATGCGCTCACCACACGCCAACTACAGGTGGAGAGGAGAGAGAGTCATAGAGCCAATCAAGTGTATGCGCTCACCACACACCAGCTACAGGTGGAGAGGAGAGAGAGTCATAGAGACAATCAAGTGTATGCGCTCACCACACACCAGCTACAGGTGGAGAGGAGAGAGAGTCATAGAGCCAATCAAGTGTATGCTCTCACCACACACCAGCTACAGGTGGCGAGAAGAGAGAGAGAGTCATCCTCATCAAGTGGATGGGGATTATTAGCAGGCCATGATTGACAAGGGCCAGTGGTGGGAATTTGGCCAGGACACCGGGGTTACACCCCTACTCTTTACAAGAAGTGCCATGGGATTTTTAATGACCACAGAGAGTCAAGACCTCGGTTTAACGTCTCATCCGAAAGACGGTGCTTTTTGACAGTATAGTGTCCCCTTCACTATACTGGGGTGTTAGGACCCACACAGACCACAGGGTGAGCACCCCCTACTGGTCTCACTAACACCTCTTCCAACAGCAACCTAGTTTTCCAGGAGGTCTCCCATCAGGTACTGACCCTGTTTAGCTTCAGTTGCGGTCGAAGAAAAAAAAACTCTTACTGCCCCTACACTTTTGAATGATAGTGTAGATATTTTTGCTAAGTGAACTGTCCTCTAAACACTAATCATTGTATCTGTTGATGTGCTTGCGTATGTTAAGCAGTGCTGTGTGTGTGTGTACGTGTGTGTCACTCTGGGTTAAGCAAGTTTGTTTGTGCTTATGTCATCTGCAGACATTATGACCAGAATAATCAGCTCTATTGTTGCCATTTGTGACATCATTCCTGTTGTGTGTGTGTGTGTGTGTGTGTGTGTGTGTGTGTGTGTTGTCGTCCCATGGGAAGGAAGATCCTGTTGCGTAATCCCACACTGGTGTGATGCTGTGTATCAATAAGGGAACTATCTTCTCAGGCTCAGTTGATGAGCATCTTATCTCATACTACCTTCCCAAGATGTACAATTAGTGTCATTGAGGATTAACCATGCTAGATGTAATCTATGTGATGAACTATATGATTATATAACCATTACACAAGGTGTACATCACGTCCCTCAGCCACTAAAATTTATTCAATCATTGACGTGTTGTGTGTTCAGAGATGGTATTCTGCAGACCTTGGTTGTAACGAGTGGTTATTTGAGTTACTGTTACCTTTCTATCATCTCTAACGAGTCTGTCAATTCTCCTCTGATCTCTGACATCAACAAGGCATTTTCGTCCACACAACTGCCGCTCACTGGATATTTTATCTTTTTCGGACCATTCTCTGTAAACCCTAGAGATGGTTGTGTGTGAAAATCCCAGTAGATCAGCAGTTTGTGAAATACTCAGAGCAGGCCGTCTGCACCAACAACCATTCAACGTTCAAAGTCACTTAAATCCCCTTTCTTCCCCGTTCTGATGCTCGGTTTCAACTTCAGCAAGTTGTCTTCACCACATCTAGATGCATAAATGCATTGAGTTGCTGCCATGTGATTGGCTGATTAGCAATTTGTGTTACCAAGCAATTGAACAGGTGTACCTAATAAAGTGGTCGGTGAGTGTAAACTCAGAATTGAGATATAAACTCATAATTGATAAATATAAACCAAGAATTAACATATAAACTTAGAATTTTGAAATAAAAATGTGCAATTACCTTCTTGTAAAACAGTATCAAAATTACTATTTTGTGGGGAGAGAATACCAAACAGTCACATAAACAGGCTTGTGTTTTTTGCTGTAATACAGCTCTTTATGAACAAACTAAAAGCCTCCTGGGCCCTAAAACTACCCACAGCAGTCCCAAGACACTAGGAGGGACCATTAAGAGTCCATTTAAAACACACTCAGCCACATACACAATTAAACAATAAAAAAAATTGTTCTTTAGAACTTTCTATTAATTTAAGAATTCTAAAAAGTATTAAGATATTCACCTATTATGCCCCTTTTTACAATATGTAATATAAGGCGCAGGTGTCCAAAGAATGTGTCTGTGAAGGTTCAGCTCAAAATGCCACACAGATCATTTATTACATCATTTTGAAAATGCCTATTATGAGTGGAAGCAGAAGAATTTTCATGTAATTACCTTTAAAATAATGGTCTTTCTATTCTATTAAGATGTAATTTATTCCTGATTAAATTCCTGTGATCCAGCATCATTACTCCAGTCTTCAGTGTTAACATGATGCTTCACAAATCATTCTAACATGCTAATTTGCTACTCAAGAAAAATGTATAATTTTTTATCAATGTTGAAAACAGTTCTGCTGCTTCATGTTTTTGTGGAAACTGTGATACGTTTTTTCAGGATTCTTTGGTTAATAGAAAGTTCCAAGAACGGCATTTATTTGAAATAGCAACCTTATGTAACAATGTAAAATTATTTACTGTCAATTTTGATCTGTTTACTGTGATATTTACTGAGGGGTTCATTTAAATCATGAACCCTATATATGAGCAATAGTAACAGGGATTTTTGCCTTAGTAAACACCATTGGTTTAAAAAAATACACTTCTATCTACTTGGCATCATTTTTTTGTAAGAACAATATTCTGACACTTGCTGATGTAAGTGATGCTTGTGATTAAAATAAAATATATATAAAGCTGACATGACTCACACATCTAACAGTTTTTATCGTCATGGAAAAAAATAGCGTCATCATGTTTAATCTAGTGTGCCTTTTTTGATTAATATGTTTCTCATATGTGACCCTGGACCACAAAAAAAGTCATAATGGTCAATTTTTCGCATTTGAGATTTATACATCATATGAAAGCTGAATAGATAGGCGTTCCATTGATGTGTGATTTAGGATAGGATAGAACAATATTTGGCCGAGATACAACTATTTGAAAATCTGGAATCTGAGGGTGCAAAACAAATCAAAACATTGAGAAAATCACCTTTAAATTTGTCCAAATTAAGTTCTTAGCAATACACAGTACTTATAAAAAAAAATTAGTTTTGATATATTTACAGTAGGAAATTTACAAAATATCTTCATGGAACATGATCTTTACTTAATGTCCTGATGATTTTTGGCATAAAACAAATCGATAATTTTGACCCATACAATGTATTTTTGGCTATTGCTACAAATATACCCCAGCGAATTATGACTGCTTTTGAGGTCCGGGGTAACATAAATTAATATATATGGAGCAAACATCTCCATGTTTGCTCCATATATATTACAGTTTTTTTTACAATCATTTTTGCACTAATAACAGAACCTTCATGTAATTTCTCAAAACTCTAGATGCATAATTCACAACTGAAGATCAAAATGCACATTTTTCAAAACACAACACTTTTTCTAAATGCTTGGATACAATACACAAGAGCCAAAGATCTTTTGTTCATTAAACTAAAATCACTGGTTCAAAATAGCACAACTTAACATCAAAGTATTACTATTTCAAAATGCAGCTCACACATTACATCTGAATTGAGTGTTTATTAATTTCATTATAATGATCTAACTATCAAGTCAAGTCAAGTCACCTTTATTTATATAGCGCTTTTAACAATACAATTTGTGTCAAAGTAACTGCACAATATCAAAATAGGAAAATGTTTGAGTTAAAGGCATTTCATTATTGAATTCAGTGATGGCATCGTCCAGCTCAGTTCAGTTTAAATAGTATCTGTGCAATCAAGTTGGTGATATCACTGGAAATGAAGTGTCCCCATCTAAGCAAGCCAGAGGTGACAACGGCAAGGAACCAAAACTCCATCGGTTACAGAACGGAGAAAAAACCTTGGGAGAAACCAGGCTCAGTCGGGGGGGGGGGCAGTTCCTCTCTGGCCAGACGAACCAGTAGTTTGTTCCAACTGCAGCAAAGTCAGATTTTAAGTGGTCCACTGGTTCCAGTGGTCTTTTCCCGATGGCTCTCTAGGTGACGAGGTCCTCACTGGGGATCTGTATCTGGGGCTCATCTAGGTGTCCTGGTCTCCACTGACATTCAGAGCTGTAGAGGTCGTCTCTAGGTGCTGATCCACCATCTGGATACAGACTGGATCTGGTGACTGCAGTGATCATCTGATCTGGATACGGACCGGATCTGGTGACTGCAGTGATCATCTGATCTGGATACGGACCGGATCTGGTGACTGCAGTGATCATCTGGGCTGGATACGGACCGGATCTGGTGACTGCAGAGATCATCTGGGCTGGATACGGACTGGATCTGGTGACTGCAGTGATCATCTGATCTGGATACGGACTGGATCTGGTGACTGCAGTGATCATCTGATCTGGATACGGACTGGATCTGGTGACTGCAGTGATCATCTGATCTGGATACGGACTGGATCTGGTGACTGCAGTGATCATCTGATCTGGTTACGGACTGGATCTGGTGACTGCAGTGATCATCTGATCTGGATACGGACTGGATCTGGTGACTGCAGTGATCATCTGATCTGGATACGGACTGGATCTGGTGACTGCAGTGATCATCTGATCTGGATACGGACTGGATCTGGTGACTGCAGTGATCATCTGATCTGGATACGGACTGGATCTGGTGACTGCAGTGATCATCTGATCTGGATACGGACTGGATCTGGTGACTGCAGTGATCATCTGATCTGGATACGGACTGGATCTGGTGACTGCAGTGATCATCTGATCTGGATACGGACTGGATCTGGTGACTGCAGTGATCATCTGATCTGGATACGGACTGGATCTGGTGACTGCAGTGATCATCTGATCTGGATACGGACTGGATCTGGTGACTGCAGTGATCATCTGATCTGGATACGGACTGGATCTGGTGACTGCAGTGACCATCTGGGCTGGATAAGGACCGGATCGGGTGGCTATGGTGACCTCGGAATAAGAAAAGCAAAAGACTAATATTGGCGTAGATGTCATTCTTCTTACGATGTAACAAGTACACCGTGTTTTATGGGAAGTGTTCCCGGTTCCGGTTGACCTAATTAATGCAGCCTAACAATCCTTTAACGGATTTGAATATTAGAAGTGTATTAGTGTATTAAGTGTACGCCAGGTTAAATGGGTCTTTAATCTAGATTTAAACTATCAATTGATACAACTGCTCAAAATGCTATGCAACGGTTGCATTACTTTTGAAGCATAGTTTTATGGAAAAAATGTTAACAACATTATGAAAGTGAAGCAACTGAGGACTGAGTATGTTCAGGTATGATTGATTTCAAGATGCCTATTGTTGGGAGAGAAAAAAAATTCCCCAAATTCTATATCATTGTTATCAGTATTTGTTTTTCCTACAGTAAATTTATTTTTAGAGGGTGATAGAGCCGGACGCTCTTTTGTTTTTTTGGGTGAGGCAGGCCAAGAGATGAAGGAGAGTTTGAGAGCCCAGCGGTTGAGACAAGGGACCCAGAACGATGTTCTCTGGGGGTCTGACCACCCCCCACTGAATGTGATTTTGAGGGACCCCATAGCAAAATCACCTTGTATTTACCTCTATACTCTCCTTTCCTTACTGTAACCCGACTGAAGAGTTTTTCTCCACATGGAGGTGGAGTGTTTTCAATAGACCCCCTCACAAACAATCACTTTCCTCCAGGCTGTAGATGAAGCATGCAATGTCCAATGCCTGGTATTTGTCATACCAGAAGAATGAGTCCAAGACCTTTAGATAATGCAATCCGTTATTATGATGTGGATGAGAACCTGTGGTCAAATCCACAAGACAGGGTTGATAAAAACATAGAAGTGCAGTGAGGAACACTCCAGGTGACATTTTACTGTAGGCTTACTGTAGTTTACTCTTTATTTTCTTATCTAAAGTTCTCTTAAGTTTTTATATTTTTTAAAAACCTGTTGCGAGTTGATTATTTTATCAATAACATCAATATTTTTCAAATTGTAAGTATTCCCATGTCTGTACTTTTTCTCTCTAGTCTATTACAATAATGTATGAATGTGTAGAACCATAATGAAAGCTGTATCATATGTTTTGAACAACTATATTTAATGATTTCACTAACAACTAAACAGTGAGACTATGAGTATCTTGTGTGTGGGTGATCTAAAGAAATGTTCCAATAATATTTCATAATAAATTAGTATTTTGAACCAATGCTTCTGCAAATGCAAGGCTTCTTTAAAGATATGCAATTTGCAATGTTTTGAACATTAGACAGCCTTGAGTTTTGTGTCTAGAGTTTAAAAAAAAGACATGATTGTAAAAAACAGTAAATATTTCTGACATAAAGCCACCAAAAATAAAAATGCACTTAAAAAATATGTTTATTTGGAAACAGTTTTCTCACAGAAATTGCTAGCAAATTTCACAAATAAAACATATAGTAACATTGATTTAAGTGTGAAATTCAAATAAGTATTTTCTTTTAAAAATGTACTTCAGTAATCTATGACTTAAAAAATATTTTTAAAGTGTATGAGAAACAAAATGAGACCCGTATATATCATATATAATGCTAACTTTGCTCAATAATTTCATCATCATAAAGATACAAATATTTTGAATAAAGCACTGCAACATTTAGCATTGTATCTTCATGGGGACACTGTCTCGCCTCTTTTGCTGGTGATGTACTCAACAGGCATTAGGAGGAGACTGCAAACAAACACACGCAGCCCACAGGGGCCAGAACTCAGGGTGTGATAGTAAACAAAAAGTATGCGCAGTGACAGCTGGGCCCCGGGGACGCAGACTGCTGCTTTTGTTTGTGTTTTCTTGAGTCGGTTTCCACTCTAAAGTCGGGCTTGCAGGAATAGCGAATCTGGAATATGTAAGGAAGTATGTTTTTCAGGAACGGCCCAAAACAGAGTCGTCAATGATTCACTGTATCAGACACGGAGATGACACTCACATGTGATTATAGCTGCCGTACAAACACTGAATGTATGAAAGAGTCGTTCTCCAAGGCACGCAAGAACCGTACGAAGTTGCTGCTGCGTCCCAGTTCTGTCGTAAGGTTTCCATAGCAATAAATAATGCAGCCGACTGCAGCCTGTTCTCATTGGTTGGGACGCCATGTCCCTGGAAAAGCAGGTCAGCTCAACCACAAGCCTGCACCATTGAGGAAACGCACACCTCCCTAAGTTCTTAGAGAAGTTGCGAAAATCACCGCGCCTCTGATTTACCGAATCTCTCTGGAATAGTTCCTAAAAAGTTAATTTCTGCCTTCATTTACTCAACCTCGTGTCATGTTCCAACCCCGTATGTTGTTTTTTGCAACACAAAAGTTTAATTTTTGAAAACTCTTGCAGATTTTTTGAATGCAAAGAGTTCATGATATAATTATTTGGGGGTAAACTGTTTCTTTAACCTTAAATCTTAATCAGGAGCGGTTAATGTCCTCCAGTGTTGCGTTTCTGTGGCCTTCTTCTGTAAGTTGGTGAATCAGAAGAAGGTCAGTGGGTTAGTGGCTTGGAGCCCTGATGGGAACAGCTGAGTGGAAAGGGAACAGGAGAACCCGCGGCTGGCTTTTTTCATGGCGGACTGCCGTCCACCTGTTATGAGGGCTTATGAGGAAAGCACGAGTGCTTCTCTGCATGCTTTGGGGTGGGATGGAAAGATAAAACCTGACAGAGGGGAAAAGATCATTGAGTTTTACTCTAGTTGGTGCAACCCAGAGGTTTTTCTTGATCTCTTAAAATAAAAAGAAACATCTATGTTGCAAAAATGTAAGAACATTTTCAAAAATCACCATGGTATATGATTATGGTAGACTATTGTTTCAAATGTTGAGTTTTTTTTAACAATTAGTACTTTAATTCAAGAAGGATGGATTAAAGTGATCAAACGCAACACCTTTAAATACATTTCATCTGTAAGAGTTTCAAATAACTGCTGAACTCCGTTAATCAAAAAATCTTGAAAACAATTTAATGTATCAGTTTTCACAAGTATGAAGCTGCAAAATAATTTTTCTTCATTGATAATGTTCCTGTTTGTTGAGCAGCAAATAAGCATATTATAATGATTTCTGGAGGATCATGTGACACTGAAAATGATAATGATGCTATAGATTCAGCTTTGCATCTCAGGGATACATTGTATTTTAATATATCATTGCCTCTCTACCTTTTAGATTAGTAAAATAACTTGGCAGAACATTTCAGGAAATTGAACAACATTTCGAAGTAAAGGTTTTCCAAGGTCTTTACTTAAAATAAACCAGTAAACTTCTGACATTGTGTGCCATGCTTGTCCTCTCACTGTTGCTGATCATGTGGAAAGGCTCTGAGGAAGCGAGAGGACTTTGCATTTAGGGAACAGGGACAGGATTAGACAGCAGAGGTGTCCCTTCTCATCTGTTCTGTCCTACATAGAACATTATTTTTGAATCCATGAAATGGGACTTTTTGAGCCCCTCTTTACCGTCTCTGGACCACTTATATAATTGGCTGATAAAATCCTGAATGTGCTTAAAACAGCATTTTGTATAATTGGTATAACTGGATATCGACACCTTAGCCTTGTTTTTCTGTCTTTTTATTTGTATCACATCAATTATTTGGTAATATTTCACAGTGTTATTGTTTTGTTGTACTTTTGATCAAATAAATGCAGCTATGGGAAGCATAAAGGTCTGAAATTTCCGTATCCTTTTTTTTTGTTTTTGTTTTTTTAATGCTTGCTACGGATGCAAAAGCGCAGAACATTTAACCTGGTTCAATGTTTTTTTGTTTTGTTTTTTATGGCGGACAAAATTTTCCGAGGCAGTGTTTAAGTGTGATTGACACAACATGAGCTCGTATTTAGTTTTTAACGAGCGAAAATTTTGGACTCAGTGTGCAAATATCTTTAGAGACGTCTTTCAAAAACAAAATGAATGACCTCGAGCTGTTTTCTACATTATCAAAATGAATTCAAACAGTAGACTATTTCAAATTGTAGTAACGTTTAAAATGATTACTGTTCCCCTTCATGGGAACTCGAACTGCGTCCCCTAGGGGTCGCTACGGGGAACGCCCTCAGCGTGACTCGGTCTGAAGATACATATGTAAAAACACCACCTGTTGGCCGGCGACAGCCCATGACGTCACTACCGGCGTGTCACAATATAAGTGCCGCCGGGAGCATACATCATCAGCTTTTCTTCGTCTTCAACTGACTGTCTGTTTGAAGAAAACGTGCATTCTGGTAGATACAGTTTTCCTTTATTATCATGGCGAGCACTAGCAAGGCGTTCAAGAAGTGTGTGGATCCGTGTCCTCGTTATTTGACACCCGATGACACACACGATTGTTGCGTCTTTTGTTTGGGCGAAAAGCACGCACGCGATGTCTTTGAGGGGGCAATCTGCGTGCATTGTGAGCTGTTCAATATGAAAAAGCTCCGTTCTCGTCTGTCCCTCTTTTCGAGGAAAGAGGGTCAGCCGTCTGCTTCCCGCGATTCGGGACCCACCGCGGCCGAGGCACGGAGGAGAATGAAATCGTGGGGCTCGCAGGCGGATCTGGCCGATGAGTTAGAGAGGGAGCTTTCCCTCTCGCACGAGTCGGCCGGGAACGAGGGCGAGCCGCTGGATTATGGTGACGCGATCTCTCTGATGTCATCTGATCCGGCGGCTAGTGCTCTGCTGGGTTATGCCCAGAAAGAGCAGGAGATGTCTGAGGGTGAGGAAGCTGAGACTGAACCCTCTCAAATCTCTTGCCCTGCGTACGAAGAGCTGTTGGAGGTTATGGAACGCGCCACGGCGAGGCTTCACTTGCCGTGGGAGCGAACCAAGATGGCGGCGCCGCCGGGACGCCTCGATGAGCGATACCTCTCCGGCCATAAACCCCCAGCTCAGGTGAGCCTTCCATTCCTTCCTGATCTTCATACAGAGGTTGAGAGGGAATGGAAAAAGCCGTTTTCCTCCCGCATCCACAGGTTTCAGCATACTAGTTATGCTAACATTGCCGGGATGTGTGAAAACGGCTATGAGAGGATGCCACCTGTAGAAGAGACGCTAGCTAGCTATCTCTCTATGGGTGACACAGCCTCTCTAAAGGTTCCCTCCTTGCCGTTTAAGTCCCTTCAGGATACATCACGCTTAAATGGCAGGGCGTACGCAGCAGCAGGTCAAGCGGTCGCTTCGCTGCACACCATGGCGGTGCTCCAGGCGTACCAGGCGGATCTGCTGAAAGACCTGGATGATGGTCAGGGCTTGTCACCTGACGGGGTAGCTGAGCTGCGCCGCACCACGGACTTGGCCCTCCGTGCCACCAAGCAGGCTGCCACTGCTATGGGCAGGTCCATGGCAGCTATGGTGGTAACGGAGAGACATCTGTGGGTGGACTTGGCTGACCTCGAGAAGAGAGAGAAGGGCTTTCTTCTCGATGCACCAATCTCGCCTTCCGAGCTTTTCGGTACCTCCGTCGAGACGGTGGTCGAGAAGTTCAGGGAGGCGAGGGCGCGCTCAGCAGCCTTTGAAACCTTCATCCCAAGAAGGCCCAGGTCTGAGCCCGAACAAAGCAGGGGTCCTGGCCCGGCCTGGTCTGAGGATCGGAGACGGGCACAGAAGGCTAGTGTCGCGACTCGTGCCCCTCCCCCACCTGCGGGTAGGGCTAGAGGGAGGTACAGGTCAAGGAGAGGTAGGCGAGACCTGAGGGAGGTGATCCAGACGAAGCGTTCTCAACAACGCTCTCGTCCGGACTGGAGTAAAAATTAACACCTACTCCCCTCCCTCAGGGGGGGGGGGCCTTGTCATCGGCTTCCCCCTCTCCAATTCCCCTGCAACCACCATCTCCGCCACCTGACCGAGGTTAGGTGGGAACCTAGACCGCAGTCAGACCGGACCTATGATGACTTTTGGTAGAACAGGTTCATCAAAACTGCCTTACTGATGGTCCGGACCCGAGGTCTCCTCGGAGGTTTCTTGGGACCTCCTTGGTCTCCGGGTTATTCTGGTCTGCAGATCCTTGGGAAATCCAATAGGTCCTTATCAGGACCTCTTCATGCGACTGTGGGTTGAGCCAGCATTGCTCCCCTCGCCTTAGGGGGTCACCTATGAGCATGCCGCTCCCTTCTGAGCGTCTGAGTTTCCTCTCATCTGAGGAATGAGTCCTCAGCTCTCCAGAGCTCGCGGTTGGTAAGAGCTAGCATTGCTCCCCTCACCTAGAGGGTCATTTATGAGCATACTGCTCCCTTCTGAGCGTCTGAGTTTCCTCTCATTCTGAGTTTCTCCGCTCCCTAGAGCTCTGTGATAGGTCGCTCTCCTTGTTGGTCGAGCTAGCATTGCTCCCCTCACTAATGAGGGTCATTTTTAGAGCATGCCGCTCCCTTCTAGGCGTGAGGAATGGTTTCTCCGCTCTCCAGAGCTCCTTATGGGTAGAGCTAGCACTGCTCCCCTCACACAGAGGGTCACTTATGAGCATACCGCTCCCTTATGGGCGTCTGAGTTCCCTCTCATTTTGGGGAATGAGTGTTCCGCCCTCCAGAGCTTGCTGTCGGTAGAGCTAACTTTGCTCCCCTCACCTAGAGGGTCACCTATGAGCATACCGCTCCCGTCTGAGCGTCTGAGTTTCCTCTCATTCTGAGGAATGAGTTCTCCGCCCTCCAGAGCTCGTGCTGGTCGAGCTAGCTCTGCTCCCCTCATTTAGAGGGTCATCTATGAGCAGGCCGCTCCCTTCTGAGCGTCTGAGTTCCCCTCTCATTCTGACGAATGAGTTCTCCGCTCTCCAGAGCTCTGTGATAGGTCGCTCTCCGTGTTGGTCGAGCTAGCATGGCTCCCCTCACCATAGAGGGTCACTTATGAGCATGCCGCTCCCTTCTGGGCGTCTGAGTCCCCTCACTTTAAGGGATGAGTCCTCCGCTCTTAGAGCTCCTCATTGGTAGAGCTAGCACGGCTCCCCTCACCAACGAGGGTCACCTATGAGCGTGCCGCTCCTGTCTGAGCGTCTGAGTTCCCTCTCATTTCGAGTGGTGTTTTCTCCGCTCTCCAGAGCTCGCTGTCGGTAGAGCTAGCATTTCTCCCCTCACCTGAGGGTCGCCTATGAGCATGCCGCTCCCGTCTGAGCGTCTGAGTCCTCTCTCATTCTGTAGAATGAGTTTCTCCGCTCCCCAGAGCTCTGTGATAGGTCTCTCTTTGTTGGTCGAGCTAGCATTGCTCCCCTCACCATAGAGGGTCGTTTATGAGCATGCCGCTCCCTTCTGAGCGTCTGAGTTCCCCCTCACTCTGAAGGGTGAATAGTTCTCCGCCCCGGAGCCATAGAACGTTACCCATCTAGATAAGTGCACACACTAAGATCTTTGGGCACTTCTGAAAAATCCACTCAGTGGTAAGATCGCACATCAAGTGTTCTGCGTTCTTTCAAAAAATCCATGTTATGGTAAGTGCGCACGCTAGACTTTGGGCACTTTTTTAAAATCCACTCAAGTGGTAAGTTCGCACGTCAAAGATTCTGCGTTCTTTCTAAAAATCCCGTAAGGGTAGGGTTACGCGCACAGCTTCGTGCCCTCTTCTGAGCTGGTTAAAGCCCCGGCTTGTGCCTTGGGCCCCGCTCCTTTTGTCCCATATGGGTTGGGTTCCAAAAAAAAAAAAAAAAAAAGGGTGTCGCTACCAAAGGGTCTGTTGAGACAGTCCCTCAGCAAGCTTGTGCAGAGCAAGCGGTAGCTTCTGAGTGACCGGCCAGGACCTAGTTATTACCACTAGGTGCTTGGCCATATTCCCTTAAAGGAATCGTTCTGATTCCAGACCTTTGAGCTCTACCCTGGGTCCGGTAGTTCCGGCACCCAGCAGGTAAGGATTTTAGGGTATGTAGCTCAGGCTTCTGGCCGTAGGGGATAATGTCACTGACAGCCATCAACCGTCCCGGGGGCAACTCCCTTAGCCTGGTAGAGTTGGCTTAGTGCTCGCCTTTTTTGCGAAATTGGCTTGCACTCCCCTCAGCATGGCGGCGTGGGTATAGCGTTCCCCGTAGCGACCCCTAGGGGACGCAGTTCGAGTTCCCATGAAGGGGAACTTCTCAGGTTACGTATGTAACCATGGTTCCCCGAGTGGGGAACGAGACACTGCGTCCCCTAGGCTTTGGGCCATGCTTCGGACGCAAGCTTCAGACGAAGAAGCTGATGATGTATGCTCCCGGCGGCACTTATATTGTGACACGCCGGTAGTGACGTCATGGGCTGTCGCCGGCCAACAGGTGGTGTTTTTACATATGTATCTTCAGACCGAGTCACGCTGAGGGCGTTCCCCGTAGCGACCCCTAGGGGACGCAGTGTCTCATTCCCCACTCGGGGAACCATGGTTACATACGTAACCTGAGACGTTTTTACTGTATTTTTGCAGCTTTGGTGATCACAAGGAAAAACATGATACCTATATATTGAACAGTAGTGTACATTGTGAAGTTTAATCCTTGATATGAGCAATAACAAGTTCTACTGATTAGACGGAAAGCATTTATTAAGGCATCTGGAGTGATAGTTGGTTTATTGTTTCATGTGGCAGGGCTGAGTCACTGTCTTTGTGCAGCTGTGTATCAAGAAGTGTCTCCTACATTGGATTCTCAGCATGAACCACTATAAAACGGCAAAAAAACACTTTTGAATGCACAGCTCTGACTGCTTTTTATAGGCCGCAGGGAACTGAGTGAGCTGTCACAAGCTATTTTTGGGATGCATTCCGCATTGTCTAGTATCTGGAGTAATTATGTCATGTGTTTCTTCCAGAGTGAAGAACGCTCCGCTGTCGGTCAAAGTGTGCTCTACAGCGTTCCAGGTACACATGAGCGGAAAACCTAAGAGTATCACCGTCGAGACCAAACCCGGCCAGACCGTCGCTGACTTCAGGAAGAGTCGAACAGGATTCACCTTACTGCTGCCCCATCAGTAAAGCCAATGCTTAGGACATAAATTAGCATTTAGTCAGAGATGGGACCATAACCTCCAGAGATTTCTCTTCATACAGGATTGGATATATCTGTACATAAGTGGAACAAAATGTCGGATTTTCCCAATCTTAAGCATTGCACTTTGTTGTTATTAAATAGTGTGTTGAAGTGATGAAGTATTTTTGTAGGCCAAACCAGAAGTAAGTATAACACTGGTTCCCTCATCACAACTCTGTAGGGCTTTTCCATTGGCTTTTAGATTATTGCTGAAAATAAGCACTGCGGCTAACAGAAGTTCGTGATTCTTACACACTTTGTTGGTCTTCACAAACAAAGCTTCGATTTTGAAGCCTAAATACAATTGCCAGAAATAGAAACGTAGGCTATAAATGAATTCAAAGTCACCAACTACTCTTTCAGTATTTATTTAAAGAACAAAATCCCTGAAGTTTGTAAGAGTGCAATTATAAACACAACGAGGCTGCGAAAGCAACCAATAAGTAGATCAGTTTATCTGTATCTGTGTGATGTTTAATGTCCACACCAACCTCTGTAGTCCCATTTAGACACTTGTTATAAACTGCCTTTTTCAAGACTAGTAAAAAGCTTTACTGATGTATTTTATGTTGAGGAATAAAACATGAAAATATCTTGAGATTGTGTTCACCACAGACCTTATTTGAGGCATTTAACCAAGGATTATTTCAGGATGATGGAACTGGAAGAGCTAAAATACAAGTATTTTACAGGTCTTGGCCTACAAAAATGTCCTCTCTGCAGCACTCTGTAGTCCTCTGTCTTAAACAGAAGAAACGTCTGAACCAGTTCGTGTTAGCGTGTAGATCCTGTGCTTGAAAATAAGACACACGGCATAAATGATTGGGCTGATCCGCTGTTATTCTGCCTTCCCTCCATTTTTTTATTTTGCACATGAAATAGCCGATGTGTTGTGTCATGTCTTTTGAATTTTGGGGGGTCATGTCATAATGCTATTTTATTATTTATGAGGGAATGTTCTATTGATATGGCCTTTGCACTTTTCATAACATATGTAGTCTATTTTTGTGTTCTTTATGATGTATTTTGTCTCAGGGTGTACATTTGAACTGTGGAGATGTAGCCAAGAGTTTTTTCATATCTTTTCGTACTGTCACTGGGCCGGTACTTTTTTTTAAAAGATACTAATGTGTACTTTTAAAGCTCTAATATGTAATTTTACATATGTACTAATATGCTAGTATGTAGCTTTTAGGAGGTACAATTTTTTTTTTTATGAGAGTACTAGAGTATTTAACCAAGATTTACAACACCTCGGGTTACACCTAGGAATATTGATACTGCTCTGTATTAGTAATATAAAAACACAGGAGTGATTTTAATGCTTATTAATATCTGTCAAATTGTATTTAAAAAAAGCAACTAAACTGTAATCAAATCATATTGTTTTATTAAATGCTACATGTAGTAATTGTGTGGTTGTTGTACTGTTGTACTGTATGGTTTATGAGGACACAATTGTTTTAGTCATATGTAATTGTATGACTTTGGTTTACAGTGGCCTCATAAACCAAACGGCTTCAATCATACTTTCTGAAATGCCAAAAGTTTTCTGTGAAAGTTTTGTTTAAGGTTAGAGGATAGAAAATATGATTAGAAGAGTATAAAACCATTATGCCCATGAAGAGCCCCTGTTAAACCACATGTGTGTGAGTGCGTGCGTGCGTCTGTCTGTGTCTCTTTGTATCTGTGTGTGTGTATGTCTGTCTGTCTGTCTGTGCACGTCTGTCTCTCTCTCTCTCTGTGTGTGTGTGTGTGTGTGTGTGTGTATGTCTGTGTGTGTGTGTGTCTGTCTGTGTCAGTGTGTCTGTGCATGTCTGTCTGTGTGCGTGTGTGTGTGTGTGTCTGTCTGTGCACATTTGTGTGTGTGTGTGTGTGTGTCTCTGTTTGTGCACATCTCTGTGTGTGTGTGTGTGTGTGTGTGTGTGTCTGTCTCTGTGTGTGTGTGTGTGTGTGTGTGTGTGTGTGTGTGTGTGTGTGTGTGTGTGTGTGTGTGTGTGTGTGTGTCTGTCTCTGTGTGTGTGTGTGTGTGTGTCTGTCTCTGTGTGGGCATTCGTGCGTGCGTGCGCCTGTCTGTCTCTGTGTGTGTGTGTGTGTGTGTGTGTGTGTGTGTGTGTGTGTGTGTGTGTGTGTGTGTGTGTGTGTGTGTGTCTTAGCGTGTGTTTGAAGATTCTCAGTAATGACAGTATGCCTTGCTGTCACTCTGTTTTCTATTTCCTGCTTCCACTCTCCTGCTGCGAGCACCTTTCATCTCTTCTGACAGCCCTGTGTTTTATTTTTTTGTTGTCTTTGCGATTTGACAATTTTTGGATGCTTCTGTGCACGCACCTGCCTGTCCTGCTGACGTTGAACTCTGTTTCTGTCTCAATGTGTTGTGAGCACCATTGGTTATTGAATATCTAAGAATGTATTTTTTTCACACCTTTTACTCAGGTTGTCAGTTTACTTGCATGAAACTTCAAGCAATAAGATTCTGTTTCACATCAAAAATGATTTCAGATGACAGTATTCTAGTTCTTGTATAATTAGTATACATGCAATTATGACTTCATTTTAGTTTATAGATTGTCTGGAATAATTGTACTTTAAAGAAATTATCAAATTAAAGGAAGAGTGTTTCAAGAACCGCTTATTTAAAGGGGTCATGAGCTGAGAAATCAAAATTTGACATATAAGAGTTCATTGTACTACAAAAACATCTTGTAAGTTTCAGAACTCAAAATGTTCTCATTAATCTAAAAACTGCTTATATTGAAGACGATCTGCCAAAAGGACAGCTTGTAGAATGTTCTACTCTATGATGTAATAGTGTGGATAAGAGCCGCCTCCGCAGAAGATCAACACCTGCTTCTACATCGCTGCCTGATTAGCCCCGCCCACAGATATAGTGTAAATAACTAGTGGCGAACGCAGATGTATGCAGAAACCAAATGATAAAGATCGCTCTGAAGACAACAATACACTGTGCAGTGCCAAGTTGTGGGAAAACAGTCTCTGCACGGCCTTCCTTCTGATCCCAACATTAGGAAAGAGTGAATTAACTATATTTATGAAGATCCAGTTAAAAACAGGACAGAAAAAAGCCTATTACTTCTAAATTGTTTTTGATATAAAAATCTTGATAACGTTATAAGTGGACCTCAGAAAACAGTACAAAATAAAAAATGAAGGCAGTTCATGACCCCTTATAAATGTAAAAAATTAAATAAAAACAGAAATGCTGACAGTACAACACATTAATATGTGTTCACTCTTATAAACTCTTTCACTCTTTAAAAGATTATTGGGATTAAATATAATTCACATAAAAAAGGTTATTTTAGAAATCCAGAATGGAATCTATACAGAAACAACCTTTCAGAACCTTCGTTTTTAGATGCATTCTTAATGATGAATATTTGATCTACAGTATTTTGGGTTTCAGGTAGCTTGGGTTTCTTAAATGCACTCCGAAATTAAAAAGTTGGAAACAAGCCTTGATGTCAAAGAAGAACTTCAACTTTATCTTTTTAAGGAAAACAAGCTAAAGAAGCCAATGATCTATATACTGATGTAAAGAACCAGTGCAATGCTTCTTGGTTCTCCGTAAAACCAAATAGCCAAATCAAGAATAGTTATTTGCTGAAACAAAGGTTCTCAAAAGAACCACTGAAGAAGTAGAAGAGTGTAGAAAAGCTTTTTAGTTTTAAAATGTACCTAGAACCAATGCCCATCAAGAAATATCAAAGTCTGAAAATAAACAAAGGGACTTGGAAGATTTTTTAGGCCTGTAAGCTCTGCAACAAAGCCCCACTCTGTGACCAAGTTTGTTTTTCTCAATCTCATAAGTCATGTTTCTAGAGCAAATTGAGTCACAGGCAAAAATAAATATTCCCCAGGCAACAACACCCGCCTTCAACCCCACCACATGGCAACAAACTGATTTTCTCTGATAGCTAATGCAATTATGAATCAGGTTTGAAGCTGACTGGGTCACCAGCTTCATCTGGCACGTGGGGCTTGTTTTTGAAGTGACCTAGTCTAGTGCATGTATCTCATTCACAAATGTCAATGCAAACAACAGGATTTCATGGAAAGATAGCCAGAACTTACTGTTTTCATATAGGCCTGTCCATCCTATAAAAATGTTTTAAAACAAAACAAAGATTATTGGAGTATGTTTTACAAAAGAACATACTATTTCTGTCTTTCTACTTAAACAAGGTCACTCAATAATTCAATGCATTACTTGTTTCTTTGTAATTATTTGTGAAATGTACTAGCAGTTTCTGAGTGAAAATTTTCTAATTTACAATTTAAACCATTTACACCAAAATACACCTTTTTTTTAAGATGAAGTGTGTCATTTTTTATGTTACAATATACATTTTGTGTTACAGCTTAACATGCATTCTTAATATTTCTAGATATTCTACAAAACATTTAGGAAATTATGATAAATGTCGTTTTGGGTGAAATACACTGCTGAAAAATGCAATTTCAGTCTTTCTACTTTACAATTTCACATTTAATTCGATGTGTTACTTGCTGTTTCTTTGTCATTGTTTATGAAATTTTGATATTTGTATCTACACCATTTTTTTTCTCTCAGGTAGGAATTCTAATCTTCTTTCCATTTCATTCCTTTTGCTCATGTTACTGGGCAGATTGGATCGAGGTCAATCCAATCACAGTGCAGCTGTGGAGAAAAAGTCTCTGATCACTGGTTCTTGATCAAAACTTCCAACAATCATTCTTTTTTCCACAGTGACCCCTCCTCCAATCAGCCATTTGTCTCTGTGACAGCTTGTCCAATCATGCGGCTCGCTGAATGACAGGGCTCCGTTCTAATTTATAAAAGAGCCCTTGTTCTACCTGGTGGACTGACATGGAGATTTACACCCAGCTGTGAGACTCAGAATCGCTTACGGCAAGAAGTCTCCTGTTATACATGATCCTTGTCCTATAGTTATAAAGAGTGATGGTTTTGGTTTGGACTCCCTGACAACCATTTATCACACCCTATTATTGTGATGCTGAGCCCAAGCACCCATTGACATTTTCTCTGAAAACTGTACATATCTTATGTTTTTTACATTATTGAAAAAAAACAAATATAATAAAAAAGCATAATATGGCAAAAGTTTCTCCTTCACATCTCTGTGTGCTGTTGGCAATCATACAGTATGTACTGAGTCACATGTAGCAGATTACCGCGGCGTGAGGTAGTCGCATGCATGTTCACTTTGACTTAACAAGCCATTAGGACAAATGTTGAGTAATCAGGAACTGCACGGCAACACGGAAACACTTTACTGTACTTCCAAAGCATTTCTTTTAACGCGACCTCAGCTAATGTGTGTGAATTACTTGTTACAACAAAGACAGGGAACAGAAGTACACGCTAGCATTCATAAGTGTGCCATCAGTGAGATTTCGAAAAAATTTAATAATAATACAAATTAATTAATACTTATATTCAGCAAGGATGGATTAAATTGATCTAAAGTGACAGTACATTTATAATATTGTTAAAATTAATATTTCAAATAAATTGTATTTTAGAAATTATATTTATTAAAGAATCCTGAAAAAAAAAAATTGCACAAAAAAACTACAAATAAGAAGCTGTACATTTCTTGAGCCGCAAATCAGCAGATTATAATAAATTCTGCAGGATCATGTGACACTGAAGACTGGAGTAATGATGCTGAAAATTCAGCTTTACATCACAGAAATAAATTATATTTCAGAATATATTACAAAAGAAAACAGATATTTTACATTATAATAATATTACACACTATTACTGTTTTTACTGTATTTTTTGTGACCATTAGAGACTTCTTTCAAAGACAAAAAAACTAATAATTGGTGAATATTGCACCATATTTGCCCTTTTGTCACAGTTCTTCAGCAAGTTTGGGCACACTTGACTGAATGCTTCTCTTAAACTTAAAAACCTTTTGATCTAAAGACCTATAATGTAAAATATTGAAATTAGTTTTGGAGTCTACCGATAACGTTTTTACCTAAACTAAAATCGTATTATCTTTTTAACTGATGAATCGCAGCAGTGAAGCCGAGAAGCCAGAATCAGTTCCTTCTCTCCAATTATCAGATGTTTGTGACTAAACATGAGGTAAACAGAGGAACTAAATGTCCAGCTGGATGTTATTTGTTCACTTATAGATCATCACTGTTCATTGCGCCTGAAATCAGTTCAGATAATGAGCAATTCACATTCTGCTCCAAACTGAAAAGCAGCATCTTGTGTTGTCTGTGTGCGGCAGACCTTATACCTTTATGAGCCGCCGAACAAAGTGAAAAATGAAAATGAGAGATATATTTTATTACAACAGTTTCGATTTGTTTAAATGATATGCACAAATTTAAGTGCATGTATTTCGGACTAAAACAGGATGTTTGCAAAGAAAACAACTGCTTATCTGGAAAGAAAAGTTATTTATTTTACTCCATTTTGATGGCCAACTTAATTTTCTTTGAGGTAACAGATAAATCCGATAGATGCACACACTGATAAATAATTCACAATAAGATTAGGAATGTCTATTCAGAAAGCTAACAGTCTATTTTGGTTCCACATCGACATTGACAATAATGTGTTTTTTAGAAAGTCCTAATTAAACAAATAATCCTCTAGTTTCTCACCTTCAACGTTTTGTGAAAATACAAAGAGCCATCATTTTCTTTCACAATATCAAGCGCTAGAGCAAAACCTAAAACGAAACAAAACACTAGACATGTGAACAGATGTCTAGCAGAAGAGTATTGTCTGTTTAAAGGCCTCAAGGACTGTAAACATCTGTAAGATTTATCTGTGGGAGGCTCAAAAGAAAAACCAAGTGTCAAGGCATCTATAGCCCATTGCACAAAAGAGGACACTGACAGGGAGATTTGTGTCGGAAGAAGCGAAAGAACAACCATCTGCACCAAATCCTCATTCCCTGTTTCAATTCCACCTCAGTCCTGTTCACTTCACCACCGTCTCCTTTGCTGAGTCCTTTATGAACCCAGACAGAATTTCTGATCTCCATCAGAGCCATAAGCCTGCATCCTGATCTCCCATGTGATGACCAGAGGAAGCAGGGTAATTTAGAAATACATGATGAATATCACAAAGCCTAAAACCCATTCGGGGCTGCAGAGAAAGGCTGACAAAAATTCCTGGGTTGTTCTTTTTCACATTTTCTGGGTTGGTAGATGCACCCGATTAGCACTTAAACACTGAAAACGTGAGCGCGTTCTTGAAGGGTTGTCACGTCCACTTATTATAAACAATGCTTATTATAAGAAATCCAGTTTATGGAGTTAATATGTATGTACACTCCAGCAATATGGAGTTTTGTTGTATTCTGTTTTGTTCAAGTTCAACAAACCTCTTATTCTCAGAAGTGATGTAATAATTGTTAAAATACAAATACTGTAATGATTTTGGGTTCAATGTCTTCTTTCATTTCTTCTGGTCTTGTTAGGCTCTTTATGAAAGTAAAGAAGTTGAATACATGGCATTGTCGGTTTTGTGACCACCATAGATGAAGCTCTGTTTTTAGTGCTGTAATCTCAACTTAAAAGTGTGAATGCTTTTATTTGCTTCATTTCTCAAAAATTCTAAAACTCAAGCACATAACTCATTTGCAATACTCATACGAATTAGAAAATGCTAGAGTCAAGATAATAGCCAAGTAGAAGAAGGCATGTGATTTGAGGATTTCTTCATGTGTGTCTCGCAGTTTAATATTCAGTATCAGGGGTTTGCACTAATGCAGTCCAGTCCCATCGGAGAGCACTTTCAGTTCCATCAGAAGGCATCGGGCCTCTGCAGCGTCACAGAAGTGAATATGTGAATGAGTATCTGATTGCCCCGGGACGTGATTTGGTTCAGAGCAGCTCTCTGTGGGCTGTGAACGGAGGGCGTTTGATTCTCAGACGAGATTTACGGCAGCACACGCTCACTGCACAGACGGCTGGGCTGGGCTCTGTATATCATATGTAGCAGGAGCACAATAGTGGTGTGTATTTCGCACATGCTGAGGAAGAATGAAGTTAAAAACAATAAACAGACCCAACAGGTGCACAGAATTGTCACTGTGTAGAATATATGAGCCTGTTTGTTAACACTAATGAATGTGTCTTTGTGTACCAAAAGAAAACAGGGCATATGTTTGTTTATTTATTTAGTTAGTTACGTAGTTAGTTGATTACGTAGTTAGTTGATAAGTTAGTTAGTGTTGTGACATTTTCATAGTGAACATTAAACCCCCAGCTTCTAGTTATCACATTGTATTTTTTTTTTTGCTATATAGATAGATATAGATAGATAGATAGATAGATAGATAGATAGATAGATAGAAGATAGATAGATAGATAGATAGATAGATAGATAGATAGATAGATAGATAGATAGATAGATAGATAGATAGATAGATAGATAGATAGATAGATAGATAGATAGATAGATAGATAGAAGATAGATAGATAGAAGATAGATAGATAGATAGATGGATGGATAGATGGATAGATGGATAGATGGATAGATGGATAGATAGATAGATAGATAGATAGATAGATAGATAGATAGATAGATAGATAGATAGATAGATAGATAGATAGATAGATAGATAGATAGATAGATAGATAGATAGATAGATAGATAGATAGATAGATAGATAGATAGATAGATAGATAGATAGATAGAAGATAGATAGATAGATAGATAGATAGATAGATAGATAGATAGATAGATAGATAGATAGATAGATATCTTCTATCTATCTATCTATCCATCCATCCATCCATCCATCCATCCATCCATCCATCCATCCAATCTAACAGTACACAGAATCTCTTGGATTACAATTTGCAACTAGACGGATATTTGTTACAAAAACAGCATTCTTCCATCTTAGAAACATTTCCAAGCTAGGGAACATGTTAAGTGTTTCTGATGCAGAAAAGTTAGTTCATGCATTCATGACCTCTAGACTGGACTATTGTAATGCACTTCTAGGTGGTTGTCCTGCATCTTCAGTAAACAAGCTACAGATAGTACAAAATGCTGCGGCTAGAGTCCTTACCAGGTCAAGAAAATATGACCATATTACTCCAATTTTACAGTCTCTGCACTGGCTACCTATTAAGTTTCGTATCAGTTACAAAATATTATTACTTGCCTATAAGGCCCTAAATGATTTAGCTCCTGCGTACCTAACTAATCTTCAATCACGCTACAATCCAACCCGCTCCCTAAGGAACACAACTCTGGACTCTTGGTAGTACCTCGGATAGCAAAGTCCACTAAAGGAGGTAGAACCTTTTCATATCTGGCTCCTAAACTCTGGAATAGCCTTCCTGAAAACGTTCAGGGTTCAGACACACTCTCTCTGTTTAAATCTAGATTAAAGACACATCTCTTTAGCCAAGCATTCATATAATGCATCTCACAATCTTGTACTGCCAGTCTATCTGAACAAATGCACATTATTATGCTTTAGCTTGGGTTATACTGATAATTTCATCCAGGGTTATTCCTGGATGGAACAACTGCTACGCTAATTGTCTTACTGTTTCTATGTTACTGCCACAGGATTAACATCCCGTGGTAGCAGGAATTACACAAGCTTCAGTCTGGATCCTACCCTTAAACGATAGAGATGACCGAACACCTGAGAAGAGACGATGACAACCCCTCCGAGGACCTCAGAGGAAGCCAACCATCAGCGATTATACTGACTTAACCAAAGTCTGCCATAAATGGAGGATCAGCACCTGGAGACAACCTCTACAGCCCCTACAGCCCTGAACGTCAGTGGAGTCTAGGACACATAGATGAGCCCCAGAGACAGAGCTCCAGTGAGGACCTCGTCACCTAGACATCCATCGGGGAAAGACCCCTGGAACCAGTGGACCACTTACACTCTGACGTTGCTGCAGTTGGAACAAACTACTGATTTGTCTGGCCGGAGGGGAACTGGCCCCCCGACTGAGTCTGGTTTCTCCCAAGGTTTTTTCTCCATTCTGTCACCGATGGAGTTTTCGTTCCTTGCCGCTGTCGCCTCTGGCTTGCTCAGTTGGGGACACTTCATTTCCAGCACAATCATCGACTTGATTGCACAGATATTATTTAAACTGAACTGAGCTGGACAATGCCATTACTAAATTCAATAATGAAATGCATTCAGCTGATAATTGAGTGTTAAATCCTGTCATTTTACATTATTGACACAATTTGCCTATTTTGATATTGTGCAGTGCTTTGTTACAATTTGTATTGTTAAAGCCGCTATATAAATAAAAGTGACTTGACTTGACTTGACTTGACTATCATCTATCTATCTATCTATCTATCTATCTATCTATCTATCTATCTATCTATCTATCTATCTATCTATCTATGTCCGTCCATCTATCTATCTATCTATCTATCTATCTATCTATCTATCTATCTATCTATCTATCTATCTATCTATCTATCTATCTATCTATCTATCTATCTATCTATCTATCTATCTATCTATCTATCTATCTATCTATCTATTACTCTATTTGAATGCCTTTCCATTACTTTAAATGATTCTTATTACTATAATACTGTTATTTTGTTATTTAAAAGTGATACAATCCTTTAATTTAAATAAGCATAAATTAATAAACATACCAAGCTATAAATATGCAAGCTATAAATCCTTTACACATCCCGTACCACAATGTATAATACTTTATTTTCTATTTAAAATGTATAATTTATTATTTTACTATGATTATTTTTCACATGATGAAGTAATAAGAATTTGGAGAAGAAATTAGCTTTATTTTCATGACAATAATGTCATGATTCCAACAAATTTAAATAGTCATAAAAAATGTCTTAATTTTCTTTGAAATACAATTTACTTTGATTATTTTTATGATGAATCTTTATTTTATCAAATACTTTGTTTCATGGTTTACTCAGTAACCAAGCACATACATATCATTTGAATACTTTATTACATTATAATCAAACTAAAGAAGTAAATGCCACCATTAAAAGTCACATTTATTTATTTTTTAATTTAAATGTTTCAAGTTTTTCAAACAACAACAAACAGCATCACTGTGTGAGCTACAATATATACACATGAATGATTTACTTCTAGAGGGAAAAGCTCAAGACTCCCTGAACCATGCTTTGCCAACAAGAGCACGAGAGGTTTCAGGAGCTACACCACGGCTGATGGTGATATAAGCAGGAAAGTTCAGGAGCTACATGACCATAGTCCAGAGAGGTTTTGTGCCCAATTATTGAGCTCAGTCCATAATAGTTCAGATTGGCTTGCTCTCGGAAAGGCCTCCACCAAAGGCCTATGTGGCACAGCATATTGTTCATCTGTTTAAAGATGTCAAATAAAGCTGATAGATAGTAGAAAATAACTGATGTCTGGCAAAACCAGAATACCATTTGTGCTGAATTAGAGTTACCTTCTATCTGAAAAATCTACTTTTATTTCAGTGTTCAAATGTCTCAAATTCAAGTTTAAGAGTTTGTTTGAACGTCTTATAACACTGAGTCGAATGTAGGTTGAACAAAATGCTGACCAATGGCAGAGTGCTTGGGAAATCTATATTGAAAATATTAGCAAATTCATTGGTGTAGAAATGATACACAGCAGCTTTAAAGGGTGTATGATGCCTTAACAAAGGTAAGGTACCCAGTATAATTGCCAAAGTGCACCGAAGAAGCTGTCACTGAAACAACATCAAAAACCACAATGCAAAAGAAGTCTGAAATTAAGATTCTAATACTACTGACATAAGATTTCCCAAACCCGGGAAGAGCTGATAGGATCTTTTTCAGTACAAATAATAATTATAATTACAATAAAAACACAAACAAAACATTCTGTAATTTCCTTTTAACCTTAAACTCAAATACAAACTGAAAAAAACACAATTTAAAAAAGGTGTACACCACCACAGTAGCAATTCCTGAACGATATACATGTATTTTTCAGTAATTTCACATTGATACAAGCAACATATTTACACCACACTGGATATGTGTCTGAATCCAGACTCTACATGGCGTTCCTTTTGTATTCTACATACATTTAGCAGCACTGAAAACATTGATCAATCTTAGTAGCCGTAACTCATAGAGTAACGGCAACTTGCAGTGTACATACAATAGAGTCAATGTAACATCCAGATCCTGAGTGTCCGTCTACATGTTGTAGTGTCTTAATTTAGACTTCAAAATCACATGCCAGTCACATGTATGTTTAAGGACGCAAGTTTTCTTCATTGGAAAATCCATAGGGATTTGTGTTCGCTGTGTGCTTGTTTTGTCACATTAAAAATCTCCACGTACAGCAATTGATGAAGTGTTTGAGATGTAACAAGGACGTTCATGCAAGTGCATCCTTCAAAGGTGTTTGCACATGGTTTCAGGTCCAACTGATTGACTGGCAACAGAAGAAATGATCCAAACAGTATCATCGATGTGAGTGGAAAATGGCTCATGAGTTATGATTATTCTAGCCTGAGTAAATCAAAGTCTCTATAATCAATCCTTTTCTGAGTCATGGCTGTCCTTGGGTTGCTATCTTGCATGTAGGTGTGTCTTTGTTACCAAAGCGATATTCAATATCATTAACGTTTAGGGAGACAGTTTGTACACAGATCAAGGCACAAACGTTTCATCTGAACTATTTATTACCATTCATCACAAATTCAGAGAAAGTATGGACTAGAATACTTGCTGCCTTCAAAACATATTATGAGATAAGCTCATGAATGTCACTACCATGTCATAAGTATGAGTATAAACCCTTGCTTTCTGAGTAGAGGCAATGTCAGTGAATTGATAATTTATAATCTGTATACATTTACATTTATGCATTATGTATACCATTTAGTTTGTATGTATTTGTGAAAAAGCTAATGAGTTTTACACCTTACGCTTCATTTACATTGTCAGGAATTGAAAAACAAGAAAATTGGCCAACGAATCAACTTCATTCCAACCAAAACAACTTGAATGTACACCATGTCATAATTATTATTTATATACTCATAAATAGGAATTCCCATTTGACTTGAAGGCAGAAAATATTCCAGAGAGACCCCAGAGCTTCAGTACACATGGGTGAGAAGCAATGGAGAAACAGTTCCAGCGGTAGTGCATGATGGCGAGCCAGACAGGAGCGCAAACAGAAACACAGCAGACTAGTTCACGTCGCACAAGCCCATTGTTAAGGCCGCGCACGCTAGCTATGCAACAACGCCGCTCTGTCAGTGCTCTCTGTACACAAAACGAGCGAACTAAATCACTTTAACCGAGGCGAGGAAAACAAGTGATGTGTTTGTGAAAGGCAAGAGGGATGGGGGAATCACAGCGGATCAGGAGGGATATTTACACCCTATAGGATGCCAATCGCTCGCCTGTGGCTACAAGTTCCTGTAAATAACATCCTCCCCTGAGGTTGAAATGGAAACGACTAAAGGCTGAAATGGATATCTGCAGATACACCGACTCTCTTTATAGGTGCTTCCTCTTTGCTTAAACAGTGGGAAATTACTGAGTACAAATTAGCATGTGTTTTGTTCAGAAATTAAACCTGGTACAAATTGAGAACAACTCATGCTAAGAGTGTTTGTGATCATATATCAAATTGTGTTCTCTTGATATCTGTATCTTCCTGTAGTATTACACCATTCAAATGTGCTAAATATCCCATAAAAAGTTTAGACAATTACAATGTTATTCTTTGTTTTGACATATCCTGTTGAAACAGGACATTGGGGCAGGACATATCAAAGGGGTTGTTCTATTTTTAAAAATGGGGATGGAATTTGGTTTAAATTATAACTTTTTATTGCTAATCAGAAGTATGTTGTTTTAGCAGGGACTTTCTCATTATAGAGAGCGTTTGATTGGGATAAAATAGACAGAGTGAGTCATCAATATAATTCTTTCGTTTCTTGGAAGGTTTTCTGTGAATTTTAAAGTTGTATATCTGATAAAAGCTATGTTGTCAGTTTATTGGGAACATAAGTATATATATGCGTCAAAGCTAAAAAAAAAAAACACTAACGAAAAGCTTTCCAGTCTTAATTTTTTCGATTTTCTACCCTTGTGAAAAGAAGTACACTTTACCATACTAAATTGAACTGTATTAAAGTTTAATATAACATATATATTTAAATGCATGAATTTCATAAATGCTTGTCAGCACATTCTGCAGTACATTTACACTAACCATAATGCAAATTACACTGATAAGAAGTTATGAAACATTTATTTTATATATTTAAATATATTTGTGAAGTTGAAGTTGCAATTTAGAACATTTAAAATATATTAACTTTAAATGTTAAACTGAATAACAGATTACAGTTAAATTTATAATAACATACTTTCCAGTATGTTAGTTAAACATCAAAATAAGTGTATTTCAACACACAAAACACAACAAAAGATTATTAAGCATGATTAAAACTTCTAATTTGACAATGTTACAAAGTTAACTTTTAAACATATACTTAAGTGTATTAGAGGAAACAGTCATGAAAGTGTTGTCTTTTTAAGTATACTTAAGTGCCATTTATATATTAAGTATGCTAAAAAATTTACTTTTAAGATTTGAAGTACACTACATGTGCACATTCAATACAATTAAACACACTTGTTTTAAAAGCATGTACCCTTGTGATAAAGAAGTGTGTTTAATTGTATTGAATGTGCACATGTAGTGTACTTCAAATCTTAAAAGTAAGTTTTTTAGCATACTTGTTTAAAGTTCACAGTTCTGCTTTCCTGTGTTTGTTATGTAACATCTGCGTAGCGCACAGTCAGAACACAAGATGTGCCTTTTCTGCTAGTTTCAGCAAGAGAAATCTCGTCTGATCTGAATGGCATTTTATTATTGTGGAATTTTCAGCTCACTCTACCAAATTGCTGGCAAGGATCAAAAGCGGATTATCGCTTCAGCGTGTGGGAGAAGGTGCATGCATATGCACGTGCGTATCAGTGCATTCGCAAATGCTAGCCTGAAAATATATGTGTAGTGGTTACAGATCGTTTGAGTGAGCATGTGTCCTCATATACAAGAGCGTGTGTGGGCTGAAGTATGCGTTTAAAGTCAGCTTTTGCGGGGGAGCTGGAGTATGGCGCCCATGGCCCTACCTTAAAACGCCACAATAAGATTAACGAGTGCTTGCCGTGCCACATGCTGCTGTCCCTGCTCTTCTGTCTGAGCGCTGACACCTGAAACCCTGACCCAGAGAAGAGTGCATCTGTTGTATCTGAATGTACATCCGTGACTGTCAGTATGCATGTTTTGTCTATTACTCGCTTTATAATTTTTGCAAGAGGCGGAGCAAGGTTGGATGGACAATTACATACTACAAACTTGGGCGCAATGTGCGCTGATGAATAGTGCACAATAAGACCAGGTGTGTGGTTTAGGAAAGGTCCATTTTGATTGACTTTAAGGGACATTAATATGACATTTATATCAAATATGACTGAGTAACACATGTAAACAACAGTGATCTGAGAGCATTAATAGAATAAGACCTCTTTGTTAATTTCCTTCGCATTCTAAAGGGGAAGGATGCATTCTTGTAGACTCGTTCAAATTTGACATAATTTAAATGATGCTCTATTGCTATAAAGACACCAAGATACTGTATGCAGGACATAACATATACAAGTGTATATGGCCTACATGGATTAGCCATTCAACCTATAGAGCTGGATAGCAAGCAGAAGCATTGAGGACGTGTGTGTGTGTGTGTGTGTGTGTGTGTGTGTGTGTGTGTGTGTGTGTGTGTGTGTGTGACACTAATCTGTTAATCTTGTTAATGCCATTGCAGCTGGTGCCCCAACGTCCAGCAAATGAATAAGGAAGGACAACACGATAGCCAATAACTGTTGACGCTTACTGTTTGCTGCCCATCACGCACATGCACTCCCACTAAAATGCTCTTTGTTGGATGGTTTCTGTTGCAGTTTCTCTCAGACTAGATGTCAAAAAGGCAGAGGAACTGAAATGTTTAGTAAAGGAACCGTAACTACTTTTGAAAAACAGTGGGTTGACAACAAGTTAACTACTAAACTTTGTTTGCAGATGGACAAGTTCCTTTTGATGTTTATCCCTAAATTGTATTTCATTTTAAGATAAGGGAATTGAATGAGAAAGAAAAAAAGTTGGTAATGCCCACTTTAAAAAAAGAAAAAGCTTCCAAAAAGATGGTCTTTGTAGTGACACTATAGAAGAATCATTTTGGGTTCAACAAAGAAGCTTTTAGTAAACAGCTTATGGTGAAAATAACCATTTTTTCTTAGTATGAAGATCTGAAGAACCTTAATTAGCCCCTATACACTACCAAAAACAGAACGTTTTTGCAGCAAATCCATATATCCAAATCTGTTCCTGGAGTGCTTAATTTAGTTCAGGCCTAACATATCTCCAACCCTAAAAAACAGACCTGAAACTGCTAAACAAGGTCTTCAGACTAACTAAAAACTTCCAGGCAAGAGTGTCGGAGCTAAACTCTGCCCTCCAGGGGCAATAATGGATACCCCTTACACAGAAGAACCATTTTTGGTTCCTCAAAAAGCCTTTCAGCGAACAGTATTCTTTAGTATGAAGAACATTTAAAAAATCTAAAGAACCTTTCTTTATGATAAAGAACCTTTTGAGGAATGGAAAGATTCCATAAATGTTAAAGGTTCTTTATGGAACCATTACATAACCATTACCATTACAAAGAACATTTTTAAGAGCATATGTTATTTTCATGCTGTTTCTGTATCCAGAAGCTCACTATACTTTCTTCTCCTGCTGAAAAGACCATCACAGATGCTCATCAGCATGATTCTTAACTAACATAACCACTAAAAGGTATGTCTAGTTCAACAGTTAGACCAGCACCAAACTGGTCTAAGCTGGTCTTATCAGCAGGAATATGTTTCTTCGGTTTCTTGAAGAATGGTCAGTAGAAACAAGACTCTTGATGTTAAGTGACAAGGCATATGGGGGGGAGGGGGTAGAATGATGGAATGAAGGTGCGAGATGTTGACGGTATCACATTTGCAGAGAAAATCCGCCTCGTCCTCTTTTCACCGATCCAGAACTCTAGCTGTAGTCCTGCAAAGCGCAGCCTCCTTCGCTCTTCAGATCGGCGAAGACTTGTGTGAAGAAATGCGGGTCGGCATTGATGCGCAGCATCTTGGCACTGGTGATGTCGATAATGGCCAGACAACGGTCCCAGAATGTCTCTTTAGCCGCCTCCACCAGGAAGGGCTTGAGCGGGTACGAGATCTCGTTCCCCATGTAGGAGTACGACAGGTACAGGCAGGTTAGGAGAATTGCTTGGAGCTCATGCTCTGAAGACACCACGCTGCCATCCACCACATCGCGGCACAGCATGTACACAAACACCACGTTGGCTGGTGTCACAAAGGCCTGGTCCTGCCAGCCCTGGAGCAAGAGTGAGCGGTCCACAGCGCGGAGCCACAAGATCGGATCGGCGGGGGAAAAGTGCTTGAGCCGATAGCAGCGGCCACACAGAAAATCGCCTAGGCAGCGGAGCAGCTCGCTAGTCGAGGCCTGGATGATCACGCGCTTGGGCGAGGAGGCGCATGTGGGCGCTATCTTCTTCACGGAGGAAATCTGCTGCGGTCTGTTGTATCCCACACCCAGCCCTACACCCAGACCCACTGGACAATCGTAGCTAGTGAGGTTGGCGCAGGAGAGAGACTTCTTCACATTTTCACGGTTGAGGTGCAAGACTGGATCCTTCTGGTAGATGTTATTGTTGAGTGGAGCCCCGACGGCCCCTTGACCTCTAGGATAGGCTTTTTTGGACTCGCCCCGTTTCTTGGTGGAGGCCACCAGGCGTTTCCAGGTAAGAGCGGGGAGGAAGATGGAGTGGCCACGTTTGAGGCTGCGGTCTTTTTGAGTGTTCAGCGAGCGGCTGCTCAGGCTCGGGTAATGGCTCAGAGAACCAGGCCGGTCGTCATAATAACCGGGTTTTCGAGGACCCGGGGAGAGGGACAGTACGGTACCCATGAGTCCACTGAGGTGCTGAGGACACCAGCTGTGTGGGTTGATGTGGTTCAGAAAGAAAGTGCTTGTGCCTTACTGTTTGAAATCTGGAAGGTCAAGACTGGGCTGATGAGGGGCATGGATGAGTTCCTGAGAAGATTACACGTAGAGCATTATAATAAATAAATGACGACTTTAAATGACATTTAATAAATGTAAATTCATAGAAATAAAGAGAAAAGCCTCTGACGTGCATAACAATTAAAACTGTTTTTGCAACATTTCTATTGGTAGTGTTCCTTTATAATTATACAGTGCTGGTTCTCAACTTTATTTATTTATTCATTCAGTAATTTATGTATTCATTTATTATGCTTCTTTTAGAACTATTTTATTGACAAGAAAAATATATGAACCTACTCACTTTTTTTTTTTGTCAAAGATGTAAGTTACTTGTAATTACATTTACATTTATGCATTTAGCAGATGCTTTTATCCAAAGCAACTTACAATTGCATTCAGATTATACATTTTTGTCAGTATATGTGTTCCCTGGGAATCGAACCCACAACCTTCTGCGCTGCTGACGCAATGCTCTACCACTGAGCCACACAGGAGTTTAAAGTCCACATCTTAGTTAAAGTCCATTAAATAATATTAACAGATAAAACTTTAGATTTTAACAAAGCAGTACATTTTGAAATGAACAATAACTCAAATTAATAAATGCTTTAGAAGTATTTTTCACTAATGCAGTTATCTAATGTTAACGAATGGAACCTTATTGTAAAGTGTTACCAAATTATGCCGTCAGTTATTCTGCCTCATGTTTTTCCAAACCTTTCTTTTTATTTGTGGAACACTGAAAAAAAATGATGTACTGGCGCATACAATTAAAAAAATATTCATAGAAATATCATAAAGGTTTGCAAAAGTTAGCCATTTTTTAAAGGAGTTGTATATAAACTAGATTTATTCATGTGTGCTACTAGATTTTTATGGTGTTTTTGTGTCTTGAAATCCTGGGAGTCCACATTCATTATAAATGCATTTAAAAATTACTACATTTTTCTCCACAGAAGAAAGTCATACGGTTTGGAACAATATCAGAGTAATACGCCAAATACTATATGAAATGTTCCTCTTCTCGCTGAAATTGTATAATTGTTAATGAAAATTGCAGTAAAAAAACTGTCATAAGTAGCACAGGTATATTTGTAGCTATAGCTAAAAATGCTTTGTATGGGTCAAAATTATTTTTCTTTTATTATTTTTCTTCATGTTCCATGAAGATTTTTAGTCAAATTCCTACCATAAACATATCAAAACTTAATTTTTGATTAGTAATATGCATTACTAAGAACGTCATTTGGACAATTTAAAGGCGATTGTCTCAATATTGTGATTTTTTTTTCTTTTGCAGCGTTAGATTTCAGATTTTCAAATAGTTGTATCTCGGCCAAATACTATCCTATCCTAACAAACCATACATCAATGAAAGCTTATTTATTCGTCCTGATGATGTATAAATCTCAATTTACAAATAAATTGACCCTTATGACTGGTTTTGTGTTCCAGGGTCACAATTATAAAAAATAGAAGCATTTTCACGAGTGGTCTCAGACGTTTTGTATAGATTAATGCTGTACCCATTTTGAGGAAATCGTATTATTTTACTTATAATACCAACTAATGAGTCTCTAGTGAGAACAGGGCAAACTCTAACCCATTTAACTTGGACTAGAGGGTCATCAGAACCACTAATAAAACATGTATCATTAAAACTCTACAACAGCACTTCTTTTGTTTTACACATTTATTTTACATTGTTTATATATTGCACATTATAATCCGATAATAATGTAGAGCTGCATGTATTTGCATATGCTATTTTATTACAGCAACAATATTAAACAAAGTCAGACTTTTTCTGTCTTTCTTGATCGAGGTGTCTAATATCAAATGTGACCCTGGAGCACAAAACCAGTCATAAGTAGCACAGGTATATTTATAGCAATTGCAACAATACACTGTATGGGTCAAAATGATCGATTTTTCTGTAATGCCAATAATCATTAGGATATTAAATAGGCTAAAGATCACGTTCCATGAAGATATTTTGTCAATTTCCTCGTAAAACTTCATTTTTGATTAGTAATATGCATTGCTAAGACCTTCATTTGGACCACTTTAAAGGCGATTTTCTCATTATTGTGTTTTTTCCCCCCTCAGATTCCAGATTTTCAAATAGTTGTATCTCAGGCAAATATTATCATATTCTAACAAACCATAGCCTACTTCAATTGAGAGCTTATGTATTCAGTTGTGTGGTCCAGGGTCACAAATAGCCAGTTTTATTGCAGTGACAACTTTTCTAACAACAAAAATCTGTTTCAAGTATGCAGGTACATTAAATAAGATTACAGTTAACTCATTGTTTGTCTTTTTTTAGATTAGTGACTGTAGCTACTCTTTAGGTTACCATGTTCGTTTCCCATGAGGGGGGTGTTTTGCTCACCTGTTCGTCCCGCACATCACACACTGCATTAAGGTTTGCATTAAATCCTTCCTTTCCGAAAAAAACAACAAGAGTTCACATAAGTCCGTGTTTAACAGCGGTTCACGTCTCTGTGTCTGCTCGAGTTACAAACCAAGTCCTTGACGTCGTTCCTGATTAAATACGTCCATTATCGTGAAATACTGCTCGTTAACTGTCCTCGTTTAAACGCGAACGCACTAGAACGGGAGGATTTACACCAAATCAAACTTTCATGGCAATGCAGTTCCATATCTCATGGACCGCTTTGAACAAACAGCTGATGAAGTCCGAGCATGTTTGGGCTAGTTTAAGAAATCCCGTCAAAATAGTATATGTAGGCTATGCAAAGACGCGCTTGAACACAGCGTTTGTGCGCGAGGCTCCCGCCGGTGTTCTGACAGCAGGAGGAGTTTGTGCTCTGGTCCTCTGTGCTGCACATCACAGTGTGTTCAGCTGAAGCTCCTCCTCGAGACATGTGACGTACTGCTAATGTCATCCCATTCACTGCATCACACACACCCACACAAGTAGGCTTCTTGAGCATCAAACCAGCATTCAAATGAGTTCTGAAGGATAATGTGACTATGCAGGCTGGGGTAATGATGCTGAAAATTCAGCTTTGCATCACAGAAATAATAAATTGCATTTTCTTTTCTTTTTTTCAAATTACAAAATTATTTTGAATATTGTATTTTTGATCAAATAAATGCAGCCTTGGTGAGCACTTGTAACAAGGAGTTAATTTGATCACACAGAACTGTTTATTACAAAACTGCTCAGCAAATGCAACCAGAAAAGAGTGATTTTGGAGACTTGGCAACCCGTGCTGGTATCATTTAGCAAAGCAGTAATTATGTGTGGGGGCAGCACACATGCTTGGGTGCAATAAGGATTTATGGGGATCAACACATAGAAATGAATATTTGTGCAGTGTGTTTAACACTGAAAAGACATGAAATGTGCAGTTTGCAATGATAAAGGGGCTGTGAATAAACCCGACTCTCTAATGCCTTTTTGGTCAAAAAAAGTGAAGCTTTCATGCTATCTCTATATTGTAAACAATACAACTTTTGTGACAAGGAAGTGTGCTTAATTTGGTTTTATTTTATTAAATATGCACTTCTGGTGTACTTCAAGCCTAAAAGTATTTGCTAATAATCAGTTACATGTAACAGAGTTTAATTACAAAATATTTGTAACTGAAATCTGCCTACTGAGAAGGAGTAATTCAAATTACAGTTACTAATGAAAATGTTAAAGGGGGTTACATCTGAATATTTTCACACACATACAGATCTGATTGATTTCTTTCCTAAATTGCATGAGACACCAATGTTTCCGGAGTTTAGGACACATGCTTGTTTAATAACTGTTTTATTTCCTATTTGGATTTATGTTTATGCTTTATTTTTAAGATTAACAGTTTATTCCCAAAGCATTCTTAGATGCCAGTGTTTTCTGTCATAACTATGCAAATATTAAATATATAAAAAAAACAGTATCATAGCTATCCAACTATATATTGTATTGATTTTAAAGCTGTATTTAACCCATTTAACGTTCGATCCCGGGGGGGGGGCCCGAGTCAGTGATGTTCAGGGCCCCGGAAACTATAGCGATGGTGAATATAAATATTGACAGACTTTGCCATTTCACAGACACGCTGAAATCAGAAGAGTAACACACAAGCTCAGAAAGAGTTGATGTTGTAGGCTGTCCTCTAGTGGTCAAATGCCAGAAAGCCTAAACATCTATAGACTGTGACTTGGATTTGAACTGTAGCAGGCATTGCTGTCTCTGCTCTACAGAATGAGAAAAGTACAGCTAACATAATATTGAATGACCTTATAATATAATATATAATAATAAATATTAATATAAAACTCATAAGTAATATAAAACTTAATTTATATGAATGCTAGGATTGATTATTTATTTGAAACATTTAGATGACAGTCTCAAAATAGCCAAAACGTGCTCTCCCACTTTTTGTTAAATTTGTATTTCATCATAGCCATACATAATCAGAAATAAGAAGCATTATGTCCTTAACATTAACCTTATTATTTCTCTGGGTTCCTGTCTCAGTGACATCAGACCCATGAAACCATGTGATCTCAGTCAAACGGTAACCTGGTTGTAAATGAGTTATGTTCAAATAGACTAGTTAGAGGAAAAATGTTCCTCGTGAGTCATGAACTAATATCATAGATTGACCTCATTCAACCGCTGTGATCATTTTAAGTGTGATTTTATTCTTTGCACTGCACAATGTGTGGGTTAAGAGGAAAAACATTCAGATATTAATCTATTTATGAACCAGACATGAACCCCGTGCCAGCCAACCTCCATCAATCACATTTCATGAATACACTGGATAGCCTAAGAGTGATTAAATCATAACAGTACATACAATACAAATCAGTCTTAATTACACATTATATATATATATATATATATATTAAAGTATAACACATTATAGATCTGTGAAATCTTTTTTAGTTTGTTGCTGGTGTTCTCTCGTCTTGCTTACCGCTGTGGCTCCTAATCTCACACCATTTCTAACCAGCAAATGGTTTATGTCTGGGCTAAATCACACGAATACATCTGTTATGCATGTTTCTAAACACCCTTATTTATTTTCTTCAGTCATTTTTTGTGCCAGACTGCAGCAAATATGTAGTGAAGCACTGTCCATGGTACTGAAATACACAAAATAACCTCACAATCACAGTCTCTTTGGATGAAAGAGGTTTTATGAGGAAAGGGATGAGAAAATCATGAGAAAATCGCTCAATCATTGAATCAAGACAACAAGACTTTGCACATTTTTCATGGACGAATGTCTATGAACACTTCTTTATTAACTTACAGGTGCATCTCAATTATTAGATAGCCCATCTCTTTGTTGATAGTGAATTGGTGGGGTTTTGTTAAATGTGAGCCAAAATCACCATAATTAAAATAACCAAAGACTTAAACTACTTCAGTCTGTGTGCATTTAATTAATTTAAACTTTTCCACGACATTCTAATTTATTGAAATGCACCTGTATTTGCAAGCCGCCAAATTCACAGTCAACTTATGTAGTCATTTGTATTGCCTGTATTATTTTACAACCATATTCATCTTTAGAACAATTATTCCATTAGCGTTAGATTTTAGGGTTTGTTGATTCTCACCCAAATAGCACAGTAAAAAAAAATCTTATACCACACCATAATACTCATGATGATGCACAATGCAAACGTGTGCTATGTAGTGTATCATTTTGATACTCTTCAGAACTTCAAAAGATAAAAAACTAATTTCAATCGTTATCTCTTCCTAACTCTGAACACACACATATACAAAAACACACATAGCGTCTTGAGATGAGGGGATGCTTATGTCCTCACATTCATCTGCTTCTGGTACAGCATAAAGTCATCTGGAATAGAATCTGTGCAATATACAAAAAGTGAGAGTCCAAAACTGTTTTGAGCTGCATGTTCAAACAACTGATCCTCAGAGGCTCAGAATGCATCCCAAATCATGCTACTTACCATTGCATCTATAGCTGAGATTAGACCATATGACGTTCTCCTGAGAGAAGCAGAAGACGCCCAGACGCCCTCCTCTCATAGTTGTATCTATCAGGACTCCTGAATCTGCCACCAGTGCTGTACCTTCATACAACCTTAATCTACACCATCGGTATAGAGAATGCAGTCAAACTCTACAACACTTATCCAAGTTTTAGTAGTAACAGATATACAGTTCTTGTTTTGTGCATCTCTTAAAGACTGATGTTAGATTAGCTCTCACCGTATGTAGCCCACCTGTGGACGGTGAGTGAGGTGCCAGCGATAGGACATTCGGTCCTTCCAACCCACGTTCCTTGGGTCCTTCCAGAGCAAAGTAACTTCCCCTGGTGTGTCTCCTGTGTGCCACAGGGCATTGCGCAGATACTCACCAGGACCTGTACGAGACTTCACTGCCTGGAAGAATGAGGTAAACAGAGAGACTGGGTGAACATTTCTGGGTGATGTTAGTTATACTTTTAAACATTAATATCTACATTTTATATACTACACTTTTAAAAGTTGAATACTTAAAAGTAATTAATACTTTCGTCCATCAAGGATGCTGAATAAATTGATAAAAAGTGACAGTTAAGATTTTAAACTTTCCAGTACATCAAAGAATCCTAAAAACAAAATTATCATGGTTTCCACAAAAAAATATGAAGCAGCACAACTGGTTTCAACACTGATACTAATAATATGACATTTTCTTGAGGAACAAATCAGCATATTAGACTGATTTCTGAAGGATGATGTGACACTGAAGACAGGAGTAATGATGCTGAAAATACAGCTTTGATCACAGGAATAAAATCTTAATTATACTATGTCCCAATCCCATTTTGCTCTTTATCTCCACATTCCTGTCTCACATTCTTACAAATACAACACCTTTGACATTTCCCCAATCCAATGCTTTATTTACCTGCCACGATAATATACTTTCCTGGCTTTGCCTTTCTCAGCAAGTAGCCTATATAGATTAAACTGCATATCATTTGCATAGCTCGATTACATATTTTAAACGATTCTAATGTGCATTTTGAGTTTCCTCTCACCTTAAGCTGTAGTCCAGGCTGAGCTGAGGCTTTGAAAGGTAAATTCTGCCAATATGTCTGTTCTGTCTGTTTCCACATCACCACGTAGAAGCTGGAAGAGTCTTGATAGCCAAAGATGAATCCTACGTAATCATCATCAGTGACCGTGTTCACATGGATTGTTCCCTCAAAATCAACACCATTAAATGCTGTGTAGCCTAAATAAAGAATAAAGAGGTTAATACAGCTGTTGAGACACAGAGATGTACATATCAACCTGTTGGAAGTGAAGTAAATGTACAAATCGCAAACGCCATCTCTATGAAAATGTGTTTATGTACTTACCCACAGCCAAACCAGGGTCGCTGTTCATAGTCTGCACAATCTCCATTCCCTAAAAAAACCACCAAAGCTGTTTAATAATACTTCACAGACTTTGTCAACAATGTGCACAACAGTATAGTAAAAGCTCAGCGACTAGCTGATCAAATAAAAGCCCCAAATTATAAAGTGAATTATCATTTAATGACCACCTTATTCAGTACCACCCAGTTGGGGTCGATCTGAGCATCTCCTTCCGGGTCGAGAATGACTGTCTGAAATGCCCTGAAATCTGTCATAGTGACCTCTGCACTTTCAGGGCACGCATCCAACAAGTCAGTCACCTTATCATTGTCAAAGTCTGTCTCACACATGTCACCAACCCCATTAGCTGATGGGAGAGAAGGTAAGATACAAACATGTTCATTTCTAGATTGGATCAGTAAATATATATATGACAGATGTAAAGTGTCTTTGGAAAAGAATACTAGTATACTGGTTACTGCATACTATTTTTTAATGAAAAGTCTGCGAAGCAGCACACATTATGTATGGTCCAGATATCATCTCAGAAATAAAAAGTTGTCATTTGTTTTAATACAATTTTGTGTGTTAACTCCAATCAAACTTAATTAACACCAGAAATCAGAGATATTACTTTTAGCAGTATGCTAGTACGCTTTTCAAAAATGCAGAATTAAGAATAAGACCATCAGTATCTTTTTGACTGGGGTTGGGAACAAGTCTGCAGTTATCTGGGCCGGGAGGAAGGATATCTGGGATCCCATCATTGTCATCATCATGATCACACTCGTCCCCGATGCCATCATTATCTGAGTCCAGCTGAGAACTGTTGGGTACTTCAGGGCAGTTATCCCGCGTGTCCTGATACCCATCACCATCCCTACACACAGAGAAACATTTCACTGGAGATTTAAAGAATGAATGACAAGCGGATTTAGCTGAGTAATGAATCTCATGGAAACCGACATACACCAAAAGGAAACTAACTTAAATCTAATATAGCCCTTTGAGAACAGTAAAAATCATTATACCTGTTCTTAGGTTAAATAAGTATTTCTTTACACAACTACTTACATGTCCTTGTTTGTATCACATACATCTCCCACCAAATCGTTGTCCATATCTGACTGCAAAACAGCAAAATATGGAAATGAATCATTGAATTGATATTTGAAAAGCAGGGTGGTTGGAATACCTGTCCCTTTGCCTTCACTGACTCAAGTGCTGCTACTTGTTCAAAATCAAATCAACTTTATTTTATTTATCATTTATGTACCTTTTAATAATCATGGAAAACAATTTTTTTTGCTACAAACTTGATATCATTCAAGTGCTCACCTCTTGTCTTAAAACAGCAGTTAACCCTAACATGAGCTACTGTATCTGTAGTTATAAAATTAAACATTTCTGATGGGTCAATCGTGAATGATTTGTCTCGAGTCTTCATATTTTGAGAAATATAATCAAAGTTTGTTTAAGCAGACATGTTGTGGAAGTTGTACTTCATGTGACAACATCTGGATTATTGGGGGTGCTGCAAGGTTCAGTGCTTGGAACTCTGCTTTTCTCAACATACACAACCTCACTGGGCACTATCACAAAAGCTTCTTCTACTATGACTTCTACACAGATTATACAGTTTTACATCATTTCAAGCTGATGACCCCTGCCTTTTATACCCCTGCGCTTTGTTCTTAGAGGCACCCCCTTTTCCCTTCAGCATCAGCAGTAAATAGTTCGCTTTGTCTAACCTGCAATGGATCGTTGACCTCAGGACAGCTGTCACACGCATCTCCCACACCATCTGTATCTCGGTCTGTCTGCATGGGGTTGGGTATCTTAGGACAGTTATCCAACACATTAGGGATGCCTGTGAAAAATAAATTGGTGAACACAGATGACGTGGTACAATGCTGTTAAACCACAGAACAGATAAAGTGAATGGAACGGACCATCTCCATCAATATCATTGTCACAGATGTCTCCCTTGCCATTGCCATCAGTATCAAGCTGATCTCCATTGGGAACGTTGGGGCAGTTATCACAAGCGTCGCCATAGGAGTCTGTGTCAGAGTTCTGCTGGTCCTTATTGGGCACCAGACGACAGTTGTCCTGCCAAATTAAAATAGCTACTGATTAAGAATGTGTCATGAATAACTTATTTCTAAATAACTAAAAATATATTTTGAAGGACAAAAAAGTTTGGCATTCAATTATGGTTCAAATATTTTTTATAATTCTTCGCAACCTCAACATTTTTTATTCCATCTCCATCTGCATCTTCGTCACATTGATCACCAATCCCATCTCCATCTGTGTCCTCTTGCCCAGAGTTTGGGGTATTTGCACAGTTATCCTGCACAGGGATATTCAATTTTATATTATTATTATTCAACGGATATTCAATTTTATATGCATATGATACCAAAATTGTTAAGAAATCACAACAAAAATTGGAGTATATGTGAAGGAAGACTGTTAAGCAGAAAACCATTCAAAGCAATTAATTGGACAAAATTCAATAAAGAGTCATGTTACTTTAACGTATAAAACCTTCTTGCGATCCGATTTAATAGGTGCTACTTGGACTGCTAGTACGCTGCAACATGCAATTCATTCTTAATGAATGTACCTCTCTGCAGTGTTTGTCGTTGTCAATGCATGGAAGAGGTGCATCAGGGTAACCATCAATGTCTGAGTCTGGACCACAGATGTTCCCATTACCAGCCCAGCCAATGTTACACTGCAAGGCACAAAATGAGAGAAAAATCAGCCATTTGGACAATTCTGGGTTGTTCTTTTTGAAGCAAATAAGCAATGCAAAACATTGCAGAATTTCTTGTCTCAGTTAAGAGCTGCATGTACTTGCACTTGTACACAAATGAAAGATTTGGGATTCAACATTTTCAAGTAGGAGCTTATCTGGCTTTATTATGAAGTTTTTAGGTTCTCACCACACAAGAAATGTCACTGTTGCGGCCCATCATACAGTGTGCATTCACATCACAGGGGTTATAGCCCAGAGATTCACACGTTCTTCTTGTAAAACAGCCTGCAGTCTGATTACCCACAAATCCAGCTTTACACTGGCCACACTTGAACGATCCCTATAAAAAGAGAGCAGTCAGTTTGGTTTCATCACGTATGGCTCCTCTGCTTGACTTGCCAATTCTAGCACTTTTGAATTTATATGCAATTTTTGACAGTTTACTCACCACTGTATTTATACAGACTGAGTTGTGCACGCAAGCACCAGAGTGCTCAGCACACTCATCAATATCAACACATTCCTGAAAAAAGAAACATTCACACAGTAAAAAGCCTATTAACTTCAATGTAAAAATCAGTCGTAATTGAATTTTGATACTTTTTACCTGCTTGTGACTCTTGGCAAACTCAAAACCAACCCCCCTGAGTGTTGGACCAGTAAATCCTATGGGACAGGACTCACAGGTGAAGCCTTTAGCGGTGTTCACACACAACACTGCAGAGAAACAGGGCTGAGCAGTACACTAGGACAAAGAGATATATTGAGAGTAAAACGAAAAGTTACAAATTGTTTTGAATTGTATTGAATGTGCAGTGTATTTCAAATATTAAAAGTATATTAAAAAGTGCTTAGATGATATTATATTAATGAAATAAAAGGCTACTTACAGAGAGGACACTTTCATGTTTCTTAACACACCTAAAAGTGCACTTTTTACTTGTAATGGTTACTAAAGTACATGTTAAGTACTTGATTATAATTTGAATGGTAATATTCAGTATTACATTTCAAGTTAAAATATTTTAAATGTACTAAAATGCAAGTTCATTGTTAAAAATGTGTAATTACAAACATTTAAATATATGAAAGTTAATTTTCAATAGAAATGACATTAAAGTAAATTTAGTATTTTTTCAGTACATTCAGCAGTAGACTTTATCCATATTTCAAAGAAATTATGAAATTACATATAAAGATGTATTTAAGTCCTACTTAAGTGGGTCAAAAACTCTCTAAAATTCACCTAACTGCATTTAATATAATGTAATAGTAGAATTTAATAGCAATTAACAGGCAATACATTGTCTAAACACATTACACTCAGTTTGCATATACTGTAAGTATACTATAAAGTCCATTCATTCTGTAATAAGTACTATTTTTAAAAGTACTTTTTCACAGGGGTAGGACTCGGGTAATAAAATGAATAGCAATAATAATATGCTTTCCGCAGGAACCTCATCAGTGTCCTGGCAGTGTGTTCCGTTCCCAGTCATGCCCTCTGGACAGGGGCCGCACTGATAGCCTGGGTACAACATGCTCTCCATGCAGCTCACACCGTTATAGCAGGGGTTAGGATGACATCGGGACTGGGGCTCATGGAATCCTGAGAAACAGAGACACATATATAGATGACCGCTATATCACAACAATCTTCAGACAAACCTGGTCTACCATCTCCAAGCTCTTTCTCCATCTCTTACCACACACTTGACATTCAAGAATGGTGTTTCTGATGAGAGACATCTCTTTTGTCTGAAAACACATCAAAGTCAAAATCATTTCATTTTACAAAATCCCAATTAAAAGAGCAGTATGTGATGAAATATACAGTATGTCCTCCACTCCAAGCGTAATATGCAGAGACAAGTACAGTTAAGTGATTTGTGAAAACTAATCTCATATTCAATTATAGGTCTGATGAATACATCTAAGCATGTTCCTATATTCATCCTCATTCATTGGTTTTCTCTTACCTGTTCTCTGATATCCTCTCTCAGCTCTCCCATGATCTGGTTAAAGATGATCAACTGTCCGATCAGGGCTTTGGTCTGATCACCTGGCCATATGAGAGGCTCTTTATTATCACAGAAAAGCATTACAGGCATAATTCAGCTGTAATAGTACATTCACATATGACTGAATCTTTGTTGATATTTACCGAGGATGGCATTGATGTCACTGCCTACTGTAAAGAAACAACAGTTACATGTTATACAAAGTTTCTAGTTCAGAAATAAATGAATATATTTATACTTTTTGGGGTTGGTAAGATTTTTTATGTTTCTTTCATGTTCACCAAGGTGATATTTATTTGATCAAAAATACAAACAGGATTATTTGGAAATATTGTTTTCAATTTGAATATGCTGTAAAATGTTCTGCTGAAGCTGTATTTTCAGCATCATTACTCCTGTCTTCAATGTCACATGATCAGTCAGAAATCATTCTAATATACTGATTTGCTGCTCAAGAAACCAGAATTTCTGATTATTATCAATGTTGAGAACAGTTATGCTGCTTCATATTTTTGCAGTAACTGTGACACTTTTTTTCCAGGATTCTTTGATTAATCAAAAGTTCAAAAGAACATTATTTATCTCAAATTGAACTATTTTGTACCATAATAAATATATTTACTGTCACTTTGACCCGTTTAAAAGCATCCTTGCTTAACAAAAGTGTTGAAAAATCCTACTGACCACAAACTTTTGAAAGGTAAAGTTTTTATCAGATTGTTTTACATGTGAAGATATTCCTCATTTTCAAAATTCATGAATTGTTTGTAGAAATAATGCATGTGGTATTTCTCCCCTGCCACAAGAGGGCAGTATGATGATATGACACCGTTTGTACTTGGAATATTATACTGAGCAGTTAAATACAGTATGTAAAAAAACACTACAGGTTTTTCTTGTGCTGTCAGAATAGTGGATACCTGCATTGTTTACAGCTGAATCTCCTTGGAATGGACACTCAATGAGAAGACCAGCTGTCGCCAGAGAGCCTCCGAGAGCTAGTTTAACAGACTCTATTGAACCCTAAAATATATACATGAAACATATCCATTACTGTACTAACACAGTTACATGCTTCCTCGTTCCTCTTCTTGCACACTTCACTGTTTAACACACTGACCTTCACACAGGCAAATTGACACCTATTATATTACAAACACACACTGAGGCTCCAGAAGGAAAAAACATGCAATTAAGAGCCGGGGCATGAAAACTTTTTGAATTTGAAGATCAGGGTAAATTTTACTTTTACATTTATGCATTTAGCAGACGCTTCTATCAAATTATCTAATTTTAAATTAAAATCCAAATTATAATTTGATTATAATTCAGGTTATGTCAGTATGTGTGTTCCCTGGGAATTGAACCCTCTACCACTGAGCCACAGGAACACATTTAACTTTATTTGTCTGTTGGAAAACATGTGACTATCTTCTGTAGCTTCTGAAGAGCAGTATGAAAAAATATGATATTTAGGCAAAACAAGAAAAATATACACATCTTCATTCTGTTCAAAAGTTTTCACGCCCCGGCTCTTAATGCATGGTTTTTCCTTCTGGAGCATCAATGAGCATTTTAATATTATGTAATAGTTGCAAATGAGTCCATAAGTTGTCTTCAGTGTGAAAAGTTGGATCTCAACATCATACAGTCGATGTTGGGAAGGGTTCAAATACACAAAAATGCTGGAAAACCAAAGAATTTGTGGCACCTGAAGGATTTTTCTGAAGAACAGCAGACAGTATAACTGTTCAGGACAAACAAGGGACTCATGAACAACTATCACTAAACAAACAAACAGCTGTGGATCATTCAGGTAACAACACAGTATTAGGAATCAAGTGAATGTGAACTTTTGAACGGTGTCATTTTTATAAATTCAACTATTATTTTCTCTTGTGGACTACATGAAAACATATTTGATGTGAAATGTCTTATTCAGGTCAGTACTAAATAAACAATAGCATGCATTTTGTATGATCCCTCTTATCTGGTAAAATAATCAACATTTTGCAGATTCTGCAAGGTGTATGTAAACTTTTGACTTCAACTGTATCGTCATTTGTGTTTTTCGAAAAGATGAACAAAGTCTTATAGGTTTGGAACATAAGCTATCATGACATGAACTATCTCTTTAAAGTTGCTGTACAGTTACTTTGACTGCATGACAAAAAAATGATCATGCATTTTTAACCTAAACAGTTCACCTGTATCCTGGCATAAGATTTCTGTCCTGTGCGAACATCCACAGATTCTGCCTTTGATGGAAGCCCGGCAAATGAAGGAAGGCCCTGAGCAGAGTCCACCAAACGGCAGTTTACATACAGCTCTAGGTTTAGGTGTCTGCGTCTCAATCCACTCATTCTGAGTATAAGTGATTGCGTGCGTCCCTCAGCGAGGACTGGATTCTGTAAATTGACAGCATGAGCTTTTCCATCAGAGCGCAAGTATCGCACCAGTACTGAGGAGAGAAAGGAGAAGTGATCTTTCCAAAGACATGAAATATTGACTTATTGAGCATCTGCACAATTAATGGCATTTGGGGAAATGTTTGCAAGTGTGACCGAAAAGAGCTCACTTTTGTTGATCTTGCCCACAGCAGCAAGCTCCAGGTATTTCTTGTTGTCCTCTTTATCATAGAGACCGAACAAAACGCCTCCGAGTTTGGGTGGCAGCATGAAGGTGGAGGTGATGTACAGATCTCCTACCGTCCGCAGAGCTCCAGACAGATTCTCTATAGCTGCAGCTGTCTGACGTGCATCGTGGAGCTCCGATATATTAATCACTGGAAGAAAGAGTATAGATTTTAAGGCTAAATCACATGCGCAGATAACACACTGCACTCTTACACACTTTGTGAAAGGGCTTTTATATTTGCCAAAAATATAAGCAAGCCCTGTCCAGATTTAAAAAGTGATGCAAAAGTAACATTACTTTCTACAAAAAGTAACCAAGTATAACATAATTTGTGACTTTGTTAGGGAGCAACATAATATCGTAATGCATGAAAACTCAATCTCATGGAGCCGCACGATGAACTGCAATATTTGCCCTCTGGTTATTAATCCTATTTAATTTTCAGTTGCCATTTTCAATATCGGCGATAATCAATATCGTAGCAATACATCACACAGAGCTTTGCAAGACGATGAATTTTAAGGTCCTGTAAAATGGAAAATATGTCGTTACTTTTATGGTGCAAGCCACAAACTAACCTGAAGCTGGCTGTATTTCTCCAGATAAAGGATATTTGAGCTATGGCCCATTATTTATTTTCCCAATAATTCTACTAGCAAATGTTGCCAATGGAAGGATTCATAAAATGTGTATAAATCTTTATCTACATAAACATCATTCCAGTAATTATTTGTTGTGCAAATTAGTTATACATATGCAAACACTTTGCAATAGGCTATATCTTTTTTGTTTTTGTTTTTGAACATGCCATAACTACAAAGAAGGACCATTAAAAACTAAATATAGTGGTCAAATTGTCCACTTAATAAAAAGTTAGTTTCTGACAATCAATGTTTGTGTGGATAACAATGGATTGTATGGACCTCATTGTCTCTGGGCACTGACTGGGTCGCTGCGGGAAGCATGAAATGAGACAATAAAGGACCATTTGGGTTAGGAATTAACGGTTTAACAGCACAACAACTAACCAGATGAGCACTTTGTCACCAAGAATGTGAGAGCACTGAACTCACACCATCACTTATAACTGTCAGAATGAATATAAGAAAAGCCGCGTTAGAGCAACAGCATAGCCTACAAATCATATTACATTTTAATATGCAGCCTGTGTGTGATTTAAATGAAAAGCCCACCTTTAAATTCCGTCGATTCGGTGAAGTGTCCAACCGCAACATACAGGACAAGCAGATTTGGCACAATTTTCCTCAACTCCATCCTCAGTCCAGCAGATATTGTTTAGTAACCCGAATAGAATATAATCCCGTTAAATGCCCGTAGCTTCATAACATCACATAACCCCACTGAGCGGTTTCGGAGTCGTTGTGACCTGAACGGCCCGGGGTTCAAAGTGTCTGTTGCTCCTCCGAGGCTCTGCAGAGCTCCTCTCTTTCTGTCCTAAATGAGAAACAGAAGTTGAGCTGCAGCGACGGCAGGAGAGAGATAACGAGCTCGTCAATCAACTTACAAGTATTTATTGCGGCTCTCTCCCGCTGCGCCTTCATACCACACCGAGCTCCTCTCAGATTGAATTTCACCGCGCAAATGAAAATATGTCAAAGTGTTCGTTTTTGAGACTAAAAATAAATCTACTGCGTTTGGGTTTTGTGAATGAAGCATATAAACAAACTTTATGCCCAGAGTACAAAACATGAGAACGTTTTTGAGATAAAGAGGACGGGATCCTTTTGAGCTCGATTCGCTTGTCTTACTTGGCCTAATTATGTATGTGCTTCTTTGCTTATGTTTTAAAGTGGCTAATGACATTACACTTATTTTAATAGGCTATTTTGTAAAACTTACTCCTCAGCACTGGCGTTTGTTTGGCACCAAAATACTAACTTGAATTGTTTTACTAACTTGTAAATGTAACCCTGGACAACAAAACCAGTCATAAGGGTCAATATTATATTATATTATATTTTTAAATACATATGAACAGAAAAGCTGTATAAATATGCTTCCCATTGATGTATGGCTTTTATAATAGGACAGTATTTGGCTAAAACAGGCCCACAACTATAGGCTATTTGAAAATCTGGGACCAAGGGTGCAAAAAAATATTTAAAAGAATTATAAAAAACAAATCGTCTTTAAAGTTGTCAAAATTAAGTTCTCCGCATTGTATAATCAAAAATTAAGTTTTGATATATTTATGCTATAGAACATTTTCAAAATATCTTCATTATACGCCCAATGATTTGTGGCATAAAAGAAAAAGCGATAATTTTGACCCATATTGTTGGCTACTGCTACAAATATACGGTGTTACTTAAGACTGGTTTTGTGGTCCAGGGTCACAAACAGGCCATGAAAATAATGAAAACGACAACTTCATGGTTAGCCATCAATTAACACGTTGTATATTTTACCAAGGATGTTTCTAGCTAGGAGACCCAATACAATAAACCGTGCAAGGGGTCCAGAAAACCTAGCAACTGCATTTTAGGACCTTTTATTTTTGGGGGACGGGGCAGAGATAAGTGTGTGTATATTCTTGACTCGACAAATGTGGAAATGACTAAATGGAATTACATTACACACCTTAATAGATGAAACTACATATGCTGTATGGACATATGAACATATGTGTGTCCTATTAGTCACAAGTCTAGCTCATCACATTAACTAACATCTGCAAGCCAGAAGGTTGTCAAATAGCCAACTTTTTACCTTTCATTTGAAACCTACCAAACATTATGAAAATGCTTTGAGTGTTCTCTCTCTGTAAAACATGTCACTTAAGATTCAACAACTTCATAATCAAGTAACAGCTTTGCCATTGATTGGTTCAACCAAACTGAGAGTAACCTTGGTTGGCCCACCACAGCGGCAGCAACGTTGAGCCTAACTATACTGACATTTGTAACACTCTCACGTTACATACACAGATATCTCAAAACTGAGAGAGAGAGAGAATGTGGGCGGCAGCAGTTTTCAACTAAATGTTGAACTTGAGACTAAACAGCAGCATAATTGGAACACGTCTACCAAAAAGAATTTTGATCAAGATAAATCCTAAAACTACAGACCAATAAAGTTAAACACATGCAAGCGGTCTAAACAACGCTCTTATCCTATGATATTGAACACACCGATGACCTGATTCTTGTTCTAAATGCTGAAAGAATCCAGAAAAAGACTTCAAACCGAGTACTTTGTTATTATAGCTCTTAAATACTGCTACATTATTCATGTTGATTCCTTTTTATTATTTATATACTAGCAAAATACAGAAGATGAACAGCAAACCAAACATTGCAATAAATGTGGAATCCGGTCATGATTTAACAGTGACTGACAGTAAAGTTGTTTTGTGGAAAGCTCTTTGGGAAGGCTCAACCCAATGAGGTATCAGTCAGGTCTGGCCACAGAGAAACAAAAAGGCTTAACCCCAGTGTGCCTTGGGTTTCCAGCGAGAGGACGGAGAAGCCCAGCTGTATAATGACCACAGACTTTGACGTAACGGCAATGTTTGGCATGAAATAATACAATTCTCCTCTGCAGTCCTCAGGAGAGCTTTAAAATCTGGCTGATTTATAAAGCTTTGGGTGGTCAAAGAGCTCATCGATGGTTGGTTTAAGATAGGTTTACTCTGCGTGATTTTTGCAATGCGTTGGAAACATTAATATAGCTTGACAGCATGTTTAGTCTGCAGGACAGAATATCAAGTCACTGCACCAAATGAATGTAATATTTACAGCTTGTCTAAAAGTGTTAAAGCGTAATGGTGCAGCTGTTAATGTTTCTTCTAAGTTTCCCCTTACAAAAATTAACCTTGGTTTTACTACATGTTTTTTGTAGTTAAACCACGATATCCACAAACTAACCCTGGTTTTGCTGCACTAACCATAGTATTTGTAGTAAAACTTGTTATTCAAATGGTAATCAATCTGCCAAAAACATGGCTACTACACTTTTACTATAATAAAACTATGGTTAATTTTCATAAGGACCATGATGTATAAATGGTGTATACGAGCATGGATTGCTGTGTGAAAAGTATATGGTCAAAATAGAGCACAGACCAATTTTCTCATATAAATGTTACCCAGAAGGATCGTTTTTTTTTTTTTCCAGGTGGTGGGTTTACTTGAATGCTGACCAGAAGATAAAACATTAAAGCTGTTAGACGTCTTTTAATGACCTAAAAAAATCAAGTCAAAATTCCTGCCCCTGACAAAATGACATTCACAACTATTATAGTGACAATTATGTTAACAATAATTAAAAGCACCAACATGGGCTCGCTTGAGGCTACATCAAGTGAGCGATTCTGTTATAGCGCACGGGAGATTTTGAGGTAATCGTGTGCGGCTTCACTCTGAACGCCAGGCGAGCGATAATGTGCTCTTGCTGTCCCTTGTGGCTCCCATCCCATGTTTGCTTCTTTCGTTAGTCCTCGTCTTCATCATCCTCATGGCTGGAGTTCTTCAGCTGTGGCGGCTCACGCTTGATCGTAACGATCCCGGTGAGGATGGCGTAACCCAGCATGGCTCCCACAGAGAACAGAACAGACAGAATCTGGTTACGCCGCTTGTGGGGCTCGTTGTCGAAGTCGCTGCTATCAGGCTGAGCATGAATCTTGCGAACTGGTGCCTCTGTAAAAGAGAAGGTCAATTTAAATGTGGTTAGTTTCAGTAAAAAAGGTTTAGGGGTTAGTTGAGTCTAATTTAAATGAACCAAGCTCAGACCCCTTTAAGTTGATCAAAAATTCAACAGACTGAAAGGAACTCAGTTGTCTTTGCGGCCCCGTTATACCAGGTCCAAAAAGATGGCTCAGATATCATATGGTTTACTTTCCATTCACAACAATGTTTTTTAAGAACCATATTAAATTAAATTATCAATATTGTTAATAACAATAAATGAGTTTGGCAAAACTAAAAGCTACCATAGTAAATTAAGTTGTCGTTGTCTACTACTACCACTACTACCACCACTACACCTACTACTACCACTACCACCCACCACTACTACCACCCCTTCAACCACTACCACCACTACCACCACCACTACTTCCACCCCTTCTACCACTACACCCACTACCACCACCACCACTACTACTACCACTACCACCACTACACCTACTACTACCACTACACCTACTACTACCACCACCCCTTCTACCACTACACCCACTACCACCACCACTACCACCACCACCACCACTACACCTACTACTACCACCACCCCTTCTACCACTACCATTACCACCACCACACCTACTACTACCACCACCACTACCACCACCCCTTCTACCACTACCACCACACCTACTACTACCACCCCTTCTACCACTACCACTACCAACACCACTACACCTACTACTACCACCACTACCACCACCACTACCACCACCACTACCCCCACTACTACCATTTTTGGCATTATAATTTCTATTATATTAATAATATGTATACTACTACTAAAAATACAAGAGCAAAATGTTTTGAACGTGACAACACGCACCTCGTGCATCAGAGGGGAAGTAGAGTGCTAGGATGTTGGTGCAGTACTGCTGCAGGTTCTTCAGAGCGTTGAGGTGCTGCTGGAGCTTTCCATTCGGCAGTTTGATCTTTAACAGAGGAGCCAGGTGTGCAAACACATACGCGTCCAGCGATGAGGGACTGCAAGCACATGTGAAACATCAAGGTCACAGACACACCAACACATACATACACAAATCATGCAATTGCACACAACTGGTGCTGCTTACGAGTCTCCGAAGAAGAATTTCTGTGACCCCAGTCTCTGCGATAGGAGGGTCATACATTCAAATGCATCACGATAAAGCTACAAAGCAGAAACACAAGCACAAAGATTAGGTCTAATTTTCCCAAAATAATCTATCATAACTGCTGGCAGTATTTGTAAAAAGGACATGTATATCTGTCTTTGCTCATAACTGCCTCTTCCATAGCCTTCCTCTAAACCCACCAAAACAGTGATAACACAAAGACATGTTGCTATGGCAATCAGACATCTGACCCAATTCTTTCTATGTTGTGTAAACATAAAATGGAGATCCAGCAGAACAATCCAGGAGTGTCTTTGAAACAAATGTAGACCACCAACGGTACAAAAACAAAGACTACATATAGAAACGGCTTTTGTTGACATAAATCAAAATAATCTACTGACAACATAATTTTGGATTAGCATTTACTTTAGCATACAGTATACCTTTATTATACTGCATTGTTAACTAGCGAAAGCAATCTAGAAAAGTGTTTAACAGTGCTAACTGGTTATAACTTTGGATTACAGCGATGAGTTACAGATGATAATGTTGTAAACAATGTTCAGTTTCTTGCACAGACTGATTGTTTTGCTTCATAAGAGGTCATCAGGAGTCACAAGTATATGCTTTTTATTGCCTGTATTTGCCTAGCTAAGGTACCACCACAAAAACACTTATCAAATTATTATAAAAAAACATCCCACAAACATTGCTACACAATTTTTGACATTATTGCACATACCTATTTCTTATAGCCTGAGGTAAATTAAACAGCAAATTTTAATTTTTGGGTGAACAACTGAACCACAATCTTCCATTCCCTGCTCACCTCTTTCTCCAGCGGTTCACCGGGCTCCAGGACTGGGTCTCCCCTCACGAGCCTCAACTTCTCCAGCTGCTGGCTGTGCATGCGGTTGGGTAGCAGGAAGTTGAGCGGGAAGGAGATGTTTTCTGCATACCAGCACCGTGTAACATCCACATAGTTTTTAGAGTCTATCCACATTGTGTAGATCTACACAGAAATAAGGGTTCAGAAGCATATGGGTTTTCTCAGAACTCCCCTGACTGTTAATGCCTCGGTTTTACAGTTTTAAAGAGGATAACATCAGTGAACATGGCAGATGTCCTCAGGAGGACAGTGAAAGATCAAACATTGACATTTGACAGTGTCATCATGCAGAGTTCAACTCAAGGACAAAGAGCCATTTGAACTGTAATATATTTAAAGGTGTGTGTATATTGGACACAGTATTATACTTATAAATATGTATTATTCAGTCAGAGGTACACTATATGAACAAAATTATTGGGACAACTGACTATTACACCAACAACGACTTCTAACGGCATTCTAATTACACAGACATCTATTTGGATTTGGTTCCTGCCTTTGCAGCTATAACAGCTTCCGCTCTTCTGGGAAGGCTTTCCAAGAAATGTTGAGAGTCATTTTTGCCCGTTCCTCCAGTAGAGCATTTGTGAGGTGAGGTCAGGCACTCATGTTAGATCAGAAGGTCTGACTCGCAGTCTCTGTTCCAGTTCATCTCAAAAGTGTTTAATGGGCTTGAGGTCAGGGTTCAGTGTGGGCCAGTGAAGTTCTTCCACATCAAACTCATCCAACCATGTTCTTATGGACCTGGATTTGTACACTGGGGCACAGTCATGCTGGAATAGAAAAGAGCCTTCCCTGAACTGTTCCCACAAATTTGAAAGTGGAAGTTGGAAGGGGCATAGTCCAACCCCTAAAAAAAGCCTGGTACCATTATCCCTTCTCCACCAAACTTTACAATTGGCACAATGCAGTCAGGCTGGTAACATTCTCATAGCATCTGCTAAACCCAGACTTGTATCAGACTACCAAACAGAGATTCATCCCTACACAGAACAGGTTTCCACTGCTCCAGTGTCCAATATCTGCGTGCTTTACTCCACTCAATCTGACCTTTGGCATAGTTCTTGGTGATGTGATGCTTGCATGCATCTGCTCGGCCTTGAAACCCATTCCATGAAGCTCCACGATTCCAATAATACCACTTATAGTTGACCACAGAATATCTAGCAGGTACGAAAATAGCCTTATTGTAAAAGGTGGCATCCTATAACAGTACCATGCTTGAATTCACTGAGCTGAGGGTTGTGTTTCCCAAATACATCGTTAGCCAACCATGATCGCAAACTCCGTCATTACCATTTTCTCAACAATTCGCTTTTTTCTAAAACTATAGTTCAAACAATCATTAGTAAACAGCATCACAAACTTACATGGTTGGAATTATATCTCTCAACCTGTGGTTCGAAACGTAACCAGTGGTTTCTTGATCGTATGATATGTGGACCTCAAGAGATCATGCTCTTACTTTTAAAAGTAACTTTTCCCAACACTGCCAATGTGGTTCAAACAATAGTCGTTACTAGCTAGTTAGTTAGTTTCCACAGCGATGCATCGTACTATGGTAGTTAATTAAACCGTTACATCTCTGTATGCGAAACGCAACTCAGAACGACACATTTCTTCGCAAATGTTTGTAAATACAGACAGCATGGCTAGATGCTTGATTTTATATACCCGTGGCAAAAAGTCTGAAATGATTTTCTTTCTTAGAATTTTTGTCTTGTTTTCTAGTATAAATATCTATACATTTTTGAATCAGGAAAATGTAAAATGACATATGTCTTGTTTTCTGAAAATATTATCAATTTTTTTTTAGTATTTGCTTAAAAGGAGCACAAATATCTGCCAATGGGGTATGAAAAATTATCTTAACTAAAAGGCTAAACAAGATTAATTTTCTTACCCCATTGGCAGATATTTTTGCTCGTTTTAAGCAAAAACTAACAACATTTGGATAATATTTTTGCTTGTATAAGAGGAGTGTCCCAATAGTTTTGCCCATATGGTGTTATTTCTATTGTATTGTCTTTTGCTCACTCCTCACCAGTGCAGGTAGCAGTTTCTCCTCCAGTAGGGAGACAAAGGCAAGCGTATCTGCGCCCTCCTTTGCTGATAGGTCATAGTCTGCATTGTACTTCTGAAAGACAAGAGAAAGTATTTAATGGCAATTGTCAAAAGCACTCATCACATTTGCACTGAATTGTACAATATTGTTCGTCGACTGAAGCAGTGACTAACAATCAAAGCAGCTGCAGTATAACAGCAGTTGTTAATGTAACTGTAAGCAGTGAATGTAACTGACCATGACGTGTTTAGACATGTCTGGATGTCTAATACAAAGCCAAAAACCCTCGAGGACTAAATGAACAACAACGGACGGTTTCAAGCAATAAAATTATCCAATTTCCATGTCTCTTTCACGGGAGTAACTCGGACATGCTGTTACTCTTAGTTCACCACTAACAAGCTAGAAAATGTCATGCCATACCCACCGCCTTTAAAAACAAACCAGAAGCTGTTACAGCTAAACCGTTTTCCTCACAGCTACAACAACTCACATCACCAACAATCTCTTCATAAAGTACTAAAAAGTGACAACCTACGGTTTTAAAATACTTGGAACTTTTGTTTCGGAGTATAACTTAAGTTAACATTATACTTCATGTTTCATATGCATTCAGTCTTTAAAAATGTGTAAACCAACTTCCTAGAATTTTCTCTACACAAATACCAATAAATAGCAACAATTAGCCAATAAAATATGCAAAACAGTTTAATGTTTTAAAGTTTTTGAAAGAAGTCTCTTATGCTCATGTACACTCACCGACCACTTTATTAGGTACACCTGTTTAATTGCTTGGTAACACAAATTGCTAATCAGCCAATAACATGGCAGCAACTTAATGTATTTAGGCATCTAGATGTGGTGAAGATGACTTGCTGAAGTTCAAACCGAGCATCAGAATGGGGAAAAAAGGGGATTTAAGTGACTTTGAACGTGGAATGGTTGTTGGTGCAGACGGTCTGGTCTGAGTATTTCAGAAACTGCTGATCTACAGGGATTTTCACACACAACCATCTCTAGGGTTTACAGAGAATGGTCCGAAAAAGAGAAAATATCCAGTGAACGGCAGTTGTGTGGATGAAAATGTCTTGTTGATGTCAGAGGTCAGAGGAGAATGGGCAGACTGGTTAGAGTTGATAGAAAGACAACAGTAACTCAAATAACCACTCGTCACAACCAAGATCTGCAGAATACATCTCTGAACACACAACACGTCAAACCCTGAAGCAGATGGACTCCAGCAGCAGAAGACCACACCGGGAGCGGCTCCTGACAGCTAAGAACAGGACACGGAGGATACAATTCACACAGAATCACCAAAACTGGACAATAGAAGATTGGAAAAACGTTGCCTGGTCTGATGAGTCTTGATTTCTGCTGCAACATTCAGATGTAGGGTCAGAATTTGGTGTAAAGAACATGAAAGCATGGATCATCCTGCCTTGTCTCAACGGCTCAGGCTGCTGCTGGTGGTGTAATGGTGTGGGGGATATTTTCTTGGCACACTTTGGGTCTCTTAGTACCTATTGAGCATTGTTTAAACGCCACACAGTCTCCCTGAGTATTGTTGCTGACCATGTCCATCTCTTTATGACTACAGTGTACCTTCAGCAGGATAATGCAGCATGTCACAAAGCTCAAATCATCTCAGACTGGTTTCTTGAACATGACGATGAGTTCACTTTACTCAAATAGCCTCCACAGTCACCAGATCTCAATCCAATAGAGCAGCTTTGGGATGTGGAGGAACGAGAGATTCACATCATGGATGTGCAGACGACAAATCTGCAGCAACTGTGTGATGCTGTCATGACAATATGGACTAAAATCTCTGAAGAATGTTTCCACACCTTGTTGTATCTATGCCACGAAGAATTAAGGCAGGTCTGAAGACAAAAGGGGACCAACCCGGTACTAGCAAGGTGTACCTAATGAAGTGGCCAGTGAGTGAGTATGTATGTATGTATGTATATATACACACACATACATACACACACAAATGAAATGTCTGATGTAAATGTATTTTTGATTGATTTAATGCATCCTTGCTGAACAAAAGTATTATCTTTAAAAACAAAAAAAACATTACAGGGCCCAAAATGCATGTTTATGTTTTGCTCTTCATTTCATCGTCATGTCAGAATTCTAAAAGAAGTAGGGATGGGCATTTTTGGCAATTCATTGTTCCAATCATCGATAGGTTTCAAAAAAATATGAATTGAGTAGGGGCGTGTGCGGGGAGCGAGGCCGTAATGGAGATAATGAAAATATCTGAAGACTGTAATGAAAATGAATGTTACAAATAAAAATGACACGAAAACATGAACACATGATTAGATATTAGATTATGATTATGATGCAGCAATGTTAAAAAAGAAGCATCCAAAAAAGACAAGCTGCCTGAGGTGAAGCTGACTGCATGCCAACAATCTGAAACCCCTTCAATGACACTTCCTATATGATATTAATCAGATAACTTAGATACATAACATCTGCACAAAAGGAAGCATATGCCAGAGAACTTTAAGTTACGCGCAATACAGAGAGAGAGAGAAATGTGCGAGAGAGAGAGAGAGAGAGAAATGTGCGAGAGAGAGAGAGAGAGAGAAATGTGCGAGAGAGAGAGAAATGTGCGAGAGAGAGAGAGAGAGAAAGAAATGTGCGAGAGAGAGAGAGAGAGAGAGAGAAATGTGCGAGAGAGAGAGAGAAATGTGCGAGAGAGAGAGAGAGAAATGTGCGAGAGAGAGAGAGAAATGTGCGAGAGAGAGAGAGAAATGTGCGAGAGAGAGAGAGAATGTGCGAGAGAGAGAGAGAAATGTGCGAGAGAGAGAAATGTGCGAGAGAGAGAGAGAGAGAAATGTGCGAGAGAGAGAGAGAGAGAGAGAAATGTGCGAGAGAGAGAAATGTGCGAGAGAGAGAGAGAGAGAGAGAGAGAGAGAGAGAGAGAGAGAAATGTGCGAGAGAGAGAGAGAGAGAGAGCTCCTGCCGAGATGCGATCTCAACAATGCATGAGACACGGAGAGAATTTACTATAGTTTTCACATTCTAAAAAGTTCTCATTATAAATCTGGTCATTAATGTTTATGGCAGATGTGTGCTATATTAACATCTACATTATCAAGTGATTCCTAAAATCGCCTGCGTGTTTTCGAAGCCATACGAAGTACGAAAACAATTTTAATTGAAGTATGCATACTGTTGAACATATATGACGAAAAAAAGTAAAATTCATATTACCAGCATGAAACTACTGGTAATATGCAGTGAATTCCGCATGTAGCTAAATGTTAATATCCCAACGCATCCTATATTAGAAGAATCAGATATACATGTAGCTAACCCAGACATCACTAAGTGATTTCAAAGCCAAGCTTCTCTCTCTTCTCACATCTATACTTTGAATGCTTGCATGCGAAATAATCAGAGCCCAGGGTGCCTCCCAATGTGCTGCTATAACCAATCAGAATTTTTTTCCGCCCGTGATCATGGCTGTCACGGCCGAGTACTCGATCGCTGTTGCACATCCCTAAAAAAAAAAGCATATCAAATACATAAATACAATAGAAAATATCTTACCGTTTTTAATGCATGTTTGGGCATAGGTTTCCAGGTCTAACTCCCGATGTTTCTAGCTATTTCCTTGTAAAAACAGCTGTTCTGAAGCTCTTTTTAATCACTCAACACTCTCTCACAACCTGTTTAGCATCTTCAAGGAAAATCCTTCGCCAGTTTTCTGAGGATGCAGATCTTAATTTAGATGCCGAGGAGCTTTATAGGGTCTAATCCTCACCTGTTGAGTGTGTGTGTGTGTGTGTGTGTTTTGTTGGCCTCTCTTTAAGGGTTGAGAGGGGAGTCGTTCACCTGTTTCCTGAGATGAATGATGATCTTACTGGGTTGGGAGATGCTTCCTTCTTCCCTGGTCTTCAGAGCAGGCAGAATACCTTTTGGAGGAGAAAACAAATGTCATGTTAACTCTACTTGAGAAAATTTGACAACAATTCAACATTACCTTTAGAACAAGTGTATTCAAACCCAACACTCTCCTCAAAGGGTTCCAGAAGACAGTGGATGCTTGACCCATTAACCCATGACCTTTTGAACTCTGACCCAAACAGAAAGAGCGAGTAATGACCAGGCTAATGTTCCCTCGTGCAGCATACATACAAGCTGTCATTCAGTCTTTGGCAGTAGCTCACTTTAACAGCTTCATGTATCAGATTAACTGTGAAGCCTGACATGATTCTGGCAGAAAACTCACCTGCAGGGCTTCTCCATGGGTTGGTGATTTTGTGAACTTTAAGAGGAGCACCAGCAAACTTGGCATAGGCCTAAGAGAACAAAAAGACAGAGAAAACACAGAATTAACTCATTCATGCCAAGCTACAAATTAAAAAGTCTTAAGCAACAAAGCACTGACAAACTATTCATAAACAAATTTAAACACTATTTTCTTTTAAAATGCACTCCATCTGTTTTATTTAATTATTTTATTTGAAGGTGTATCTACTTAAAAGGTGTATTCAAGTGATTGTATGTGTGAATCAACGTTATTTTAATATCACTGAGAATATTATAGTACTTAATTATAGTTCTTATTCATTTTGTGCACTTTTATTAGTTTTTACAGTACATCCATATAGTTTGGGGTTTTCAGAGTTATTTTCAGTAGAAATGTAGCCTTGACAACTAGCTGCTTTTTTCTATTAAAATATTTAAACAACTAAATAATATGAATGCATATATATATTATATATAGAGAGAAAGAGACCGAGACCGAGAGTGTGTCTGTCTTTTGTTGCTTGCCTTGTGGATCCAAATAAAAGAAGAAAATGTGTCACAGCCTGAGAAACCGCAGGTGAATGTGTATTGTGTCTGACCTGACCTGCGTGTGTGTAACCCTATATGCCGATTTCACGCAGCCGCCATTTTGAAATCGAAAGCGAGGCTCCGGTGGGAAGAAACCCGGAAGTAATGCCTTTAATCACAGGAGCAGCGATGTCGTATTGTTGTGTTCCAGGCTGTACATCCTATCAACGAAAAGAGTGTGATAAAGAGTTGTCATTTCATCGCTTTCCGATTTGTTTTTAAATATTATTTATAAATGTTTTTTTTTAACAAAACAGCTCGTGGGATTCGACATCCTTCATCGGCCCATTTTTCGACATCTGCAATATTAAATCGCGGTAGCAGCTCTAGGTTGGTAGTCCAAGTCATTGTTGTTTACCTTTACTTCCGGGTTTCTTCCCACCGGAGCCTCGCTTTCGATTTCAAAATGGCGGCTGCGTGAAATCGGCATATTGTCCACCACAGTGATCCTTAGTATATATGTAGGAATGTTTCCATGCAAGTTAAAGACTGTGGTATCAAACGTTCTAGTGTTACAGTTTAATACTTCTAAGATGTTATAATATTCCATTATATTAATGCGATGTTCATTTCATTATCATTATTTTATCTTTTTGTACATGTATACTAAGCTTTGGCCATATTTGATCATTTACAGTAATGCCAATAAATCAATTTTTAATTGAATAGAGATTAGAGGTCGACCGATAGTGGATTTTACCGATACCGATAGCTAGGTTGGACCACACTGGCCGATACTGATTAATCAACCGATAGTTTTTAAAATGGATACTGAATGAAAACTAAATAGAGCTTTACTATTTTAAAAAAGCAGTAACAGTACCAAACTTTATAAATGAATACAAATTTAGTATTAATATGAATTACTATATTGATTATTAAAGTTATTTCATAGTTTACAGATGTTAAGAAACTTTAACATTTTAAAATGAAGCCTATTAGTAAGAGTAAATGTTTAAATGAACACTCTAACAAGGAACAATTCTTCTACAGCTTTCATTAATGTTACAAATTGACTCTTATTGTTAAGTATTACCATTTAATTTCAACAGTCATGCTTAAAGATGGCCATCTTAAAATACCTACACAAGGCCATATTAAAATTACATGCACAGATATTGTAAGCAAATTATATTGTATGTGTACTCTCACATTTTATTTGCTGCTATTTTAGAACACTGCATGATTATCTAATCAAAATATAAACAAATATGCAAGTGACACACTGTGCAAAAGCGCAGCGCTGCGTCTTGGAGAAGTCACGGGTATCACAAACACACACCAGATGCGTCATAATTAATTCAAGCAGCGTTCTAAAACTAATCACCAAACAGACATAAGTTTGTTTCAAGAATGAACTATGTGGCATAAATGAGTTTGAAGTTCGGTGTTTAAAAAACAGAGCAAACGGAAAGCATATATGAAGCATACCTTCATCAACAGGGAAGTATTAGAGCCACGGAAACAAAAATATGTTTTACTGAAAAATGCTCAATACATAATTTATAGCCTAGGGTGAAGTCATTATGTACATTAACAATGATTTGGGACAAATAGGCTATAATGTTATTTAATGGAAAAACTATGTGAATGGCACTGTTCTGCGGCAGGATTTTCTGTCAGCTACATTTAAATGCGCGTTTAAAGTTTCCCACCCTGTGCAACGTGCAATGTCAAGTGCCAAAACAAACAACACGTGCTGTCAGTGATTTTCGCCTCTAGAGGCCACTCTCGTACTGTATAATGATAGCAGACCATTCTCAACCCGTCCAGCAACAGACACAAAATGGAAAACTATAGGCATGCATTTTTGCCGATAACCGATAGTTCAGCGAATCAACTATCGGTGCCAATTAATCGGCAAAACCGACCTCTAATTGAGAGACATTAACACACCAAAACAAAATGGGAAAATAAATTATAAAAGAAAATACTTTCTCAAATGTTCCTGTGGCTCAGTGGTAGAGCATTGCGTTAGCAGTGCAAAGTTTGTGGGTTTGAATCCCAGGGAACACATGAAGAGCTCTTTTCCAAAACGCTATAAATCCATTTTAATAGTTTTCATGAAAAGGAATTTTTTTTTACCTAGACCCATACATTTTGTTAATATTCAATTTATCCTGTTAAAATGGTCTGTTGGCTCAGTCTGAACATGTTAAACAATGATTGTTAAATTAAACAACAATATTGTTGATTATAAATTCCAAGTTTTTTTTTTTTTTTCAAAACGCTACAAATCCATCCTTTTTTTTTTATGTTGGTTTATGTCTTAAAAAAATAAAAAGAGAACATGCAACATGCAACATAAGGGACTCATTCTATAAGCCGGTCGCACCAGCCTTGTGTTGATGTAACCCCCCGGGTCCGCACCATCACACCGAGCGGGTCTCGAACCCGGTTTCCGGCGCGGGAGGCGGGCGCTCTAACAAGGAACGCTACAGCCTCTAGCCGTCAGTCGCTAGAGCGCCTCTTTTTGAGGTCAGGGGAGTGAGGTTTACACACAGCCCTTACTGGTATACACATCTGTTACATTGACATCCCACAGTGGGTATTAACGCGCCACCTGAGAACCTTCTTTTTTTGTGATTTTCTTTGTCCAGTCATATGAGGATATATCGCATTTAGGCTAAAAACAGGTTCGACGCTTATAGCGGTTTGGAAAAGAACTGCATCTTGCAGTACATTTTAAACAAGGAAATATAGCGATTTGGCATGAAACATTGATGGAGCAGTGAATAGGTTCAGTACACAGCAAAATGGCATGACGAACTCATTTTTTTTTTATTTGGCGTTTATTGCGTTTTGGAAAAGAGCTCTTCACATGTACTGACAAAAATATGTATAGCATGAATGCAGTGTAAGTCGCTTTGGATAAAAGCGTCTGCTAAATGCATAAATGTAAATGCAGATTCCATACAGTTGAGTAATAGTAGTGCTGGATCAACTGAACATTGCTACACTGCTATTGAGACATTTCTGTGGGGCTTGATGGGTAAGTCACTAATTGTGCCGTCCAAAAATGTGCTGACTTGAGTTAGTGTCTGGGGAAAGGTCTCATGTTTGCCAGCAGGGGAAAATCAAATCCTGGACTCACTCCAAGCACTGTTAGTAAACAACATTTTGCAGTCAGCTGCATTAAATTGAGCACGGAGACGTCGATCATCTCCCCCACACAGAGGAATTTATGAAAGTTACATCTCTGAGCGAAGACAAAGCTGGAGGAGGAAAAAGCAGATTAGAGCTGAGATAGCATCTCTTTCCAGCCAGTCTCGACAGTACCATTAAACAAGATCAAACGGCAGCACTACCGCTCTGTAAATTCCAGTGTGGTTTGCGGCTCCTGACTGCCATGCTGAGAAGGTATTTAGCAGGGGGGAAAAATCATAGTTTATCTTTCTACGTTTAAGTAAAACTAAGAGTACAAGAGTAATAGCATGTCTGGAACAGAAATAAATCATGCATCCCCAAATTTAAGATGACAAGGGACAATAAATAATTGAAACCAGTAATAAAACAGACATAAAGACAACACGATTAAGGTTGAGATGCATGGCTTAATGTGGTAACCCAAAAAAGAAAGAGTCTGGAGGCAGTTAAAGTAATGATCAGCTCGTTGAGTAAAGCCCACTGCCCCACTTACTCATGTGCTGCTGCTCTGAAACGTACAGACGATCTTAGAAAAACATGAATGAAGGTTTTATGTTACAGTCTAAGCGAACCCTATGGCATTAAACCCACAGCTTGATTATCTTGTTAAATGCTTTGATTTTCTACCACAATTGCTAGTTTTGACTGAACAACTGTCACAACTCAATGCACATCTTGGCAATTGAATCACCATATAGCCTATCTAGACAGATAGATATACAAATGATATGGATAATCCTAATCAAATCAGTTTCTATTCACTAAAAGGCATGATTTGAAGCCAGAACAATTAACTTGAAAATCTATCAGTGTATTAGCCAGCGGTTAACGTTAGACGTGTAGTCGTCCAGTGTGAAATTGAATCAATTATGCAAGTGATTAACTACAAAACTAGAAACACGTTTGTGAAGGCAAAAGTTTGAACTTCATTGGCTGACTTCAACAGGTTTTCCAATACTACAGAAATTCCTTTTCCACCATTGCGTCGAGCGGTTCTCTTTGCATAACCGCTCCATTCCGTGACGATCCGAGCCGGTGTACCGACGAAACATGCTACCTATCAGATTGTGCTACCAATAATATATTTGTATTGTTTTAAGGGTAAGTTTAGGGCACACAGCCTTGTAATCGTGCCGCGCCATCCCAGGCTCACGTGGAAATACAACTGGAACCGTACCTGACAGTTCTTAGAACCGTTCGGCCCGATAGTGGAAAAGCGGCCAAAGAATACTTGAGAGGAGCAACAAAATGTTTGCTTTAATCAATGTTTGAGAAGGTCAAAGCAGAGAAACTATATATTCAGATATCCAAGCATTTTGTTTGAGGCACTTAAAAAATATATATTATAATAAATATATTTTTGCATGTTTACGGACAAGATTTTCCAGATTCGGCCAACTCTTTTTGGATTCTCCCCTCAGGTAAACATGAAAGTACCAATTTGAACAAAATACAACTGTGATTGGTCACTTTACATGTCAGACAGATGGTCTATTCCTGTTTAAGTGGGACCAAGATCATGGGATTGATTCCCAGGAAATGCGTGAAATAATTTATCTAATTTAAACCACTGTTCTGGCCAAAATGCACAATCCACAACACTTCCTCAAGTGAAATCTCTAGCGCCTGTTGTCCTCTGAATCCCAAGAAAAATGGCCAATGTATCTATCTATCTTTGGATAAAAGCCTTTGCCAAATGCACAAATGATAAAGAAATGCTCAACTTCAGGAACTAAGAAAAAGCGGGAATTTTTGGGGGGGCCTTTCACTTTTTAAGAATAGTTTTATCTAACATATTCCAACAAAGCAATTTTCAATGCGATGACCCACCCAAATGTTATTTTGACAAATATAGCTTCCTTTCCCAGCATCTGCTCATACAGCTTTACTCAACAACATAAGTGGAGACTCGAGTGTGATGACTGATCTGTAGACAGAGAAACCTAAATCACCCGTTCGCCATGAGAATGTTTAGGTTAGACGAGAGAGGAAAGCCGTCACCATTGCAAAAACTTCTGCAGCCTCCATTGTTTTACCACAAAGCTGAAATTTGTGTCATGTTTTTGAGAAACTATGACAAATGAAATCACTTTTAAAGGCAATCCACTAAAAATATGAGATATCTTATTGACAATCAATCATTTACATTAACCTATCTGTACGTTTTTTATAGTTTGTGTAATTTTGATTTTATTATTATTGATTATGGCAGCAGTTAAACAGCAATCGAAATAGGAGAAGAGTACTATAACCAGACAAAGAGTATTATAACCAGAAAAAAACATGCAAATATCCAGATTGCATTAGTGCTACTCCCTGATTTAATTCCCTAGAAGCGAATACAAATGATAAATATATTTTATTACAAGCAATTAATTAGTGAAAGCCTTCTCCTAAAGTTACAAAGCATCTAGGTAATTCTAACATTACGCCATCAAAAAGAAACCGCAAAATTAAATAATAGCAGCATGACTGCATGAAAATAAGTCTGAAATTTGAATTCAGTCATTCATCCTGATTGCTGAAGTTTCGTTTGTCTTCCCGTCATTGTCGGGAAACATGAGAAGCTCTCAGTTACTGTTTGTTTTTGTGTTTGGAGAGTCTGGATCTCTGCACTACGGGACCCTTCACTCCCCAGCACACACACAAACCGCTGGCTGTTTAGACAGCTGTGTTAGACGGGCTGATGATCCTGTGTTTCTCTACCATCATCCACACTGAGTGTACACAAAGACAAGTGATAACAGACACGCATGGCCACTGCACACTATAATTGATTAAAAAAAGAGAGTTTTATGGTAGATGTGAACACTTATCTTCTCTGCTTCTCTGGGTCAGTATAACAATAAGACATTTGCTTGTGCCCTCAAAGCAGTAGTTTAACCAGTGACAGCTAGTCAATAGGGGGTGCTGGGGCACCGCCCCCCTTCAAGTTAGCCCCCTTAACATGTTAAAATAAGTAAAAAATATATCGCAAATAATAACTAAATAAAATCATTTAGTCATAGTATTCTACTGTTAGTTATATTATAATTTATTGAAAATCAAAAAATCTAAACTATATTTTCTTTCATATTTGTGTGCGGGGCGCCAGACTACTGAGTGTGTATGTAGGTACACAAACATTTCAAAAGCATGTGATTTGAAGCTAAGCTCTAATTGGCTTGTTTCAAATTGTCCTTGGGGCACAGGCTCCTCCCCCTTTTTTGTTAGAGCGAATCAATATTGTTTTTATATGTTTGGCCTCATGTGATTGGACCGTTCTCAACGACTCTCATTCCACTCAGCAGCAGCTCGTCAGTTGACAGACAGATACTAATTAATGTGAAAGCAAGCGCAATATCTCCAGATGAAAGAAAATTCGGTTTTATCTTTACAAAAATACCCGTTCACAAGGCGTTCGGATGAAGAAAAAAAAGGCTCAAGGAGCTTGGACCAGATCGCCCGTACTTTCAGTTTGTTTGCGCCCCCCAAAAAATGTTTGGCACCAGCCGCCACTGAGTTCAACCATAACTGACAATGTGATGAGCCAAGATATATAGCTACGAGTTTGTTACTCCATCAGAACTAGGGCTGTCGCGATGCGTCGATTTAAAAAAAACGTCAACTTAATTTTGCTCGCATCGACTAACCGGCAAAATACCGGAAGTGGCGCATTTCACGGACGATAATCCATAAAATACATTATTAGACTGTTTACCAAGGCTGCGTGATATATTAAACCCATTTAAAAACCATAATTAAGCATAATTGTGAATTCACAAACGCTATGATTTGATTAAATAATGATATGCGATGCAGTTCTAATACAGTATATGCACTTGAATTATATGCATGCGTGTAGGTTACGTACATGCGTCACACAGCGGCGGTTTTCACACACACACAGTAGTTCAGCAGAAACGTCTCGGGTTACTCGCGTAACCCTTGTTCTCTGAATAGGGAACGAGACGCTGCGTAGCTTAGCTTTACGCATCGGGAACGCCTTCCGCGTGACCGAGTCTGAGCCCATATAGAATCACGCCAATTCATTGGCTGATGGCGCGACGCCGTCTCTGACGCAATGACGTCGTCAGGTCATACTGGCGAACGCGCCATCCACTCCTCAGATTTCTCTGCCGAAAAGAACCCTGTCGGCAGCGTGAGGAGCTTGGCAGCGAACGCAGCGTCTCGTTCCCTATTCAGAGAACAAGGGTTACGCGAGTAACCCGAGACGTTCTCTTTCATAGGTAACTCTACGCTGCGTAGCTTAGCTTTACGCATCGGGAACGATATACCAAACACGCCAAGCTGAAAACGCTGCCTATCTGGCCCAATAATGAACCAACAACATACGGTCGGTTCAAACAGACAAGACCTGAGAACCTGGAGCCGTATCAACGTCAAGGTTGTAAAACCTGACAAAGGTGTGCGGAGAGGACCATCCTGCCGCAACACAAATATCCTCCAGGGTTACCCCTCTAAAAAGAGCTTGAGAGGAGGCTACGCCTCTAGTAGAATGCGCCCGAAGACTAAGAGGTGAAGGGAGTTCCCGCGCCTCATAAGTCAGCGAAATGGCGTCTCTCACCCAGTGAGAAATCCTCTGCTTTGACGTGGCAAGCCCGCGGCGACCAGCACCAAAACAGATCAATAACTGGGGAGATCTTCTCCAAACTTTGGAACGATCCACATACAGCTTCAATGCCCTGACCGGGCAGAGCATGTGGAGTCTCTCATCCTCACTTGAAGCAAAGGGAGGGGGATGGAAAGAGTGAAGAGTGACCACTTGAGAACGGAACGACGTGGACAAGACCTTGGGAATGTAACCCGGCCTAGGCCGCAGGGTAACTTTGACTAGACCCGGGGCAAATTCCATACACGTTTCACTGACAGAAAAAGCCTGCAGATCTCCAACTCTTTTCAGTGACGTAAGCGCCAGCAAAAGAACAACCTTAAGAGTCAGTATTCGATCCGAAGCTGACTCTAAGGGCTCAAAAGGGGCCGTCACTAGTCCTTCGAGGACGACTGACAAGTCCCAAGAAGGAACTGCCGTGGGGCGAACAGGCCTAAGGCGTCTGGCCCCATGCATGAAAGCGGAGACCAACCGATGCCTCCCCAAGGGGATCTCATCCAGCTCTCTCCGAGCTGCGATGGCCGCTACATAAACCCTAAGGGTTGTAGCAGCCGCCCCCGCTGTCAGCCTTTCTTGCAAAAACTCCAGCACTGGACCAACAGGGCAGTTAACTGGGTCGATTGCACGAGTCAAACACCACGATTCAAAGACGCCCCACTTGGAAGAGTATAGCTTCCTGGTAGCGGGGGCTCTGGCACTGGCTATGGTTTCCTGAACTTCAGCAGGCAAACCATCAATCACAGCCCTTGGCCCTGTATGGGCCATACCCACAACTTCCAGAGCTCTGGCTGAGGATGCCAGATCTTGCCCTGAAGCTGGGACAGTAAGTCCCGCCTGATCGGAATCTCCCAAGGAGGTCGATACAAGATGGGAGTTAGCTCCGAGAACCAGGTCTGGGAGGGCCAGAATCTGCATAATACTGCCGGAATCAGCTTTATTGGCGGAAACGCGTACAGATTGACATTCGGCCATGGGTGGGCGAACGCATCTATGCCTAGAGTCGTCGGGAAACTCAGGGAGAACCAGAGCGGGCACTGGGATGACTCTTGAGAAGCAAAGAGGTCCACCTCCGCTTTGCCAAACAGATCCCAGATCTGGGATACCGTCTGACGGTTCAACATCCATTCCCCGGGCTTGAGCTTCTGTCTCGACAGAAAATCGGCCGCCAGGTTCAGTACTCCCGGAACGTGAACCGCCCTCAAAGAGAGGAACTTGTCTTGGGACCAAAGGAGAAGATGGCGCGCAAGCCTGTCCAGGGTGCGCGACCTTGAACCTCCTTGGCGGTTTATGTGGGACACAACCGCCATATTGTCCGTCCTGACTATGACATGATGCTCCCCGAGAACGGGGAGAAAATACTTCAAAGCCAGGAAGACAGCCCTGAGTTCCAGGCAGTTTATATGCCAAAAGAGGAACTCTTCCTTCCACTCTCCACTCGCCGGCCTTCCTTCGAGGACCGCGCCCCAGCCTGTCATTGATGCGTCCGTCGTGATCATATGGCGACGGTGGATCGCACCCATTCTCACCCCGCTCCGGAGAAAGACGGGGTCTCGCCACATTAACAGGTGTCGACAGCAACTGCGCGACACTCTGACAAGGCGAGTAGCTGGTACAGTGGGGTGTAACCTCAGCTCCTTCATCCACCAAAGGAATGGCCTCATGTGAAGCAGCCCTAGGGGCAACACAGGGGAGGCTGCTGCCATAAGGCCCAACAGCCTGCGGCAGGTACCTACAGAGACATGATGGCCTAGCTTGAAGCGGGCCAAACATGCTGTAAAAACTGGTATCCGGGCAGGAGCCAAACGGGCCTGCATTTGAACGGAATCCAAACGAACTCCTAGAAATACAGTTCGTTGAGATGGGAGGAGCACACTCTTCTTGGCGTTCATCCTGAGGCCAAGAGAATGGATGTGGCCGAGAACGATATCCCTGTGACGACTCACTAGCTCCCTGGAGTGAGCCAGAATGAGCCAGTCGTCCAGATAGTTCAGTACACGGATGCCCTGGAGCCTCAAAGGGGCCAGTGCAGCATCCATGCATTTGGTAAATGTCCTCGGGGCCAAAGCCAGGCCGAAGGGCAGAAGCCTGTATTGGTAAGCCTTCCCTCCAAAGGCGAACCGAAGGTATCTCCTGTGTCTGTGAACGACCTGGATGTGAAAATACGCATCCTTCAGGTCGATGGTGACAAACCAGTCTCCTTCCTGGACCTGAGACATGATGGTTCTCATAGTCAGCATCTTGAACTTCCCTTTGTAGAGGGAAAATTAAAACGCCGTAGATCCAGAATGGGTCTCAGGCCGCCGTCCCCCTTCGGCTGAAGAACCCTAGTTCGATGTCCGACGGCTGTTATTCCTCTATCGCTCCTTTCTTTAGGAGGGAGGAAAGCTACAGCTGTAGAACAGCAGCCTTGGAGGCGCTGTTAACTACCGTCAGTTGAACCCTGTCGAGGCGGGGGGGATATTCCCCAAACTGAAATGTGTAGCCGGACCGAATCGTGAGCAGCGGCACCCTCCGCCACGAAGGAGAGCCCTTGGCGTCCTTGTCCGGGTTGATGGAGTGTGAAGTGCTGGACTGACAGGTGGCCAGCACGGGGTCCGAACGCTGCAGGGGAGAATCGACTGTGTCCCCACACACGCGGCCCGCCGGCGGCGAAAGGGACAGACTGTAGCGGGGGAAAGACACCGCGTCCCCCAACTGCCAGACCTGAGAATAAATGAGGATGAACTCGTCCCGCACGCCAAGTCCCTAGGAGTGGCTGTGACGGTTTTGAGTGAGGAGAGCACGTTTGAAGCGGGCAGAAACGCTTTTGCGGTCTGACCTCGCCCCGTAGCGGTGAAACCCCTGCAGGTCTTTTCTCGAACGCTGCAGGGGAGAATCGACTGTGACTCCACACACGTGGCCCGCCAGCGGCGAAAGGACGGACTGTAGCGGGGGAAAGACAACGTGTCCCCCAACTGCCAGACCGAGAATAAATGAGGATGAACTCGTCCCGCACGCTAAGCCCCTAGGGGTGGCTGTGACAGTTTTGAGTGAGGAGAGCACGTTTGAAGCGGGCAGAAATGCTTTTGCGGTCTGACCTCGCCCCATAGCGGTGAAACGGCTCTCCTCTGAGGTTTAGCCACAAATGGCGCTCTGCGGCCACCGAACCCGCCATAAGGAGCCCCACGGCGCATGCGGTGTGCTTAGTGGCTCTGAGCTAGTCAGTGGCTCTGCGCAGCTCCTTTACAGCCTCCGGAGTCAGACCAGTCCCCTCGGATTTCCTTGAGGACGTCCGTCTGGTAGGCCTGAAGGATGGCCATCGTATGGAGGACTAGGAAACAGATAATCCTGCGTGAATTCAACCGGTGAATTCGCGCGCACATGCTCTGGTGAGGGAGGGAGAGAAAGGCGAGGCCTGTCTGCTCACTCTCCTTCTCCTCGAGCTAAACATCCGAACCCCAGGTCGCGGAATCACGAGAGGCCGCGGATTCATGCGAAGCCGCGGAGGCCTCCGGAGCACGGCGGGGAAAGAAAATGGATGACTCCTTTTCACACACCTCAAGCCGAAAGCGGAGGGTTAGGAGACAGAGATTCTCACAAAATTTAATTCACATCACAAAAACCGCATGCGTAAACCCCAAACATATAATTTACTTATCTGTGCGGGTCATAGCGAGCGATGAATCGCGCACACGGCATGGCGGTATAGCCCTGCTCCACCGAAACCACGAGGTTGGTGAAGTCAGCGGCCGCCGCGTTAGTAAGGCGGGAAGAAAAAGGCTGTTTCCAGGATCTGAATATCTCCTGATGCAGATCACCGGAAAACGGCAGCTTCCTCCGCTCATTTTGGAATTTACACCGCTAAGAGACCGCTCGTCGAGTTTCGAAGAGCGAGAGTCACGGGGCTCGTCGTCCAATCCATGCGAGAGCTTCTCAGCGGCGCGCGAAAGCACGTCCACGAGCTCAAAATAGGCCGGTGAAGGCCGCGCCTCCTGACCGCTAAGCGGTAGCGCATCTGCTAAACTAGGCCCGAAATCCTCTGAGTCGTTGGCCGCAGTTAGCAGAACATCATCTATCCCGAAGGAAACAGTATAACGTGCCCTCGGGCTAGGAAACAGATAATCATGCGTGAATTCAACCGGTGAATTCGCGCGCACATGCTCTGGTGAGGGAGGGAGAGAAAAGGCGAGGCCTGTCTGCTCACTCTCCGTCTCCTCGAGCTAAACATCCGAACCCCAGGTCGCGGATTCACGAGAGGCCGCGGATTCGCGAGAAGCCGCGGAGGCCTCCTGAGCGCGACGGGGAAGAAAAAGGATGACTCCTTTTCACACACCTCAAGCTGAGAGCGGAGGGTTATGAGACGGAGATTCTCACAAATTACATTCAAATCCCATAAACCGCATGCGTGAACCCGAAACATATAGTTTTACTTATCTGTGCGGGTCATAGCGAGTGATGAATCGCGCGCACGGCGGTTGACAACGGCGATATTCCATGGCACTTCACCGCGAGGAGAACGAAGTTCCACTGAGGCAGTCGCCGAAGTGCAGATGGTGATCGCAAAAGGTAAGTTGGGTCAGAAATCGCAACAACGAAGGGTAATATGACCGCTTCGTGAAGGCAGAGAAATCTGAGGAGTGGATGGCGCGTTCGCCAGTATGACCTGACGACGTCATTGCGTCAGAGACGGCGTCGCGCCATCAGCCAATGAATTGGCGTGATTCTATATGGGCTCAGACTCGGTCACGCGGAAGGCGTTCCCGATGCGTAAAGCTAAGCTACGCAGCGTAGAGTTACCTATGAAAGAGAACGTATCATTTACATGTAGAGTGTCTCAAACTCCATCTCTGCAAGTCTGCTGTGAGTTTGGGTTTATTATAACGTTCATCTGGGAACGCAACGTGAGCCATTTCATTAGATGTGTAAGGTAGATCATTTATAAATCTACACAAACACGGGAGAAATACATCGCGGTTTCAAAATAAAAGCTCAGATTTCACTGAGTTTACTCGTTTTGATGTCCACATATTAATTTAATTACAGTGGCTATAGCATATCTGTCCTAGAGAAATTGCCAGGTTAAAGATTAAGAGGACATTTTAATTAAATGGTGCTTGGTCAATATCAATCAAGGATTAAGGATTATTATTAGATTGTGCAGTAATGTGTAGAAATAATCATCATACCGCTTGCGCCCCCTGCAGGCCTTTGTTGTTATTGTTTATTATGCAATGCATTATTTTAACAGTTTTTTTCAATAAATGCATATGATTTCTTGCTTTTGATACTTTATTTGAACTAATTATTAAAGCATCATTGCTATTATATATGTATTATAAGTCATTTTAACTATTGTTCACTTACATCTATTTTTATTATCACAAACAAATGTATTATATAATTATAGACCCCTATGAAATCAGTTTTATTTCCAAATTCTGTTTTTTTCTATAATGGTTAAATAAAATTAAATCAAAAATCCTGTCTAATTAATTGAGTTTTACAGTTTTATCTTTAACAAATTCTGTTTTCCATAATTTTCTGGATTCCATTTTAATGGTTCTATACATTTTTTATAATCAAAAGCATCTTCAATTAATTGATTTTATATATTAAAATTGTTTTTTTTCTTTCTTTTTTCCAGAAATATTGCACATTTAGATTTTCCACCTAAATAAATTCTGGTAAATACTATTTCTGCTAAAACTAATTCTCCTTTAAAAAGTGTTTTTGGATTATAATTGTATTATTAGACTAGAACACGTGGATATTTTGTCATTTTTACTCTATAATACTGAACTTTGATTTCAGTGATTTGGACTATGAGATGGACTCTGTTGCACTTTACTTTTGATTTAAAAAATATTTCATAGAAATCTGGATTAAAATATTCTTAATTTTTATTTTATTTTTTTGGTAAGAAATCAATCGTTTAGATTAATCGATAAATTAGTTTAAAATCAAATTAAAAATAGTCGTTAGTGGCAGGCTGCCCTAATCAGAACAGATTTGGATAAATGTAGCATTATTTCTCTTGCTCACCAATGGATCATCTGCAGTGAATGGGTGCCGTCATAATGAGAGTATTGTTTTTTTTGTTTTTAAACCATAAATAAAGATGTTTTCAACTTCTTAGCCATCACTTTTGACCAAACTAGTCCATAATCAATAATAATACTTCCTCCAGTGAAACAAATATTTAGAACCGTTTTTACTTGTAAACAGAGATTACTTTTTCACTAAAGAAATTCATATAGAGATTTCCAGATAGAGGATTCATATTTTAGACTAAAGTTAAAAATCATCTTGATGGATTTGTTTGAAACACAGTTTTTCTCTTCACTAGACGTTAATTGTGGGACTGGAGTGGTGTGGATTATTTTGATGTTTTTATCCACCATTTGGACGCTCATTTTGATGGCACCCATTCACTGCAGAGGATCCACTGGTGAGCAAGTGATGTAATGCTACATTTCTCCAAATCTGTTCAGATGAAGAAACAAACTCTATATTATGGATGACCTAAAGGTGAGGACTATTCCTCTAAAATGCTCTATAGTCAAACATACAGTCTTTGTCGTATATATCATAAAAGGTATGCTAATAGATTTACAAATTCAGGAAATTAATCTTAAATGGCAAATGAATATCAGTCAGTCTAATTAAAAATGACAAACAACATCACAGTATCGTACATTTGTCGCAATAATGTAAAAATGTAATTTATTATTTTTTTAATTTTAATTATATTATAAAATAAGATTTCCATTATTTTAATATTTTAAACAATTAAATATTAGGAGCCGAATTAGAAAATGTAAGATTTTCACTTACATTATTACAAGGTCACTAATCAAATGTTTGTGACAGGAAACATGAAACATGATTGGATTAATCTACTCCCATTGCTGTGTAGCTGACCTACTGTAATTCATTTATAATCTTTAAAGTTACTGTAAGTGCTGTACCTCATCCACTGAACCAAGAGGATCGTTCGATATGTTATCAGATATTAAATTGTTTAATACATGAGAGCGTTTTAAGCATGAACCCAAACAGACATGTGTGATTCTGACCCCGTCAATCACGCGCGCTGTAACTCACCTCTCATCTCTCCTGACAACCGACACACAACTACAACACAATCACTACACAGACGAAACTACTGCGATATACATTCAACCGGTGTGTTTCTATCTTACCAGCACAGTTAAACAGTCGACATCTACTGAAGGTAATCCGTAGTCGCCTTTCCAACAGAACAGCTCCACGGGGGCAGCCATATTTGAGAGACTTTTATGTGACTTTTTACCTGGAAGTACTGCGCTTTATGGTTGCTACTAACAACTGTCAGTCGTGTTGTAGAGCATCAAAAAAATCGTTATAAACAGTGTGCTTAACCTGATAAAAACAATACAAATTCTAAAACCTTTCAAATTTATGTAACTGCCCTATTGTATGTATAACGTTTTTTTTATTTTATTTTATCCTATTTTTTTATATTGTTGTTTAATTTATGTTTGTATTCATTTTGTTTTTGTTCTGTTTTGAATCCTTTTGAGATGTACAACATTGCCCTATGTTTACCTTGTGTTATTGTGTAAAGAAACTGAATAAAAAAACTGAATAATTTTTTTTTAACAAAAATAATAGTGTGCTTAACACCCCGTGACCCTTTTTAAATTTCGTTGTACAGTTGGATAATGACAATAAATGTATTAATTCACTCAATATGAAATAATAATAATAATAATAAAGCTGGAATAAAACGAAGTTAATGTTTTCATTGATCCATAAACGATGTTTATTTATTAATCAGTTAATTAATAAAATTGGTTTAATAAATAACACTTGAATATAAACTCAAACTCAAAGTAATTTAAATCGCACACACGGCCGTTTATACCTCTAACCTTTAACCTTTATACCTTTAAATTATATAATGTAATATAGTAATACAGTAGCAAAATTCTACTTTTTCACAGGTGTGAGAAGGACAAATGACTTTCCTAGAAAATCACTGCCTCTTACTGTTAGACTTAAAGAAGTAAAAAAACAAAATCTAAAATGTTTACTGTCGTGAGATATGAGATCATATGCTGTGTACTCAGATTGAACATTTACAGGTCCGTTTCAATCACGTGTCAGGTTATCATTTGCAGCTTACAGTGCAGAGAAATATGGTAAATGAAGAGTTCACCAAAAAATGACACATCATATTTTTATACTTATTTTATTCCATTTAGAATGTATTTTTTAAGATGTATATCTACAAATATTTGTGACTGATTTTCCATTCCAGCAGAGGGAGCCAATGCTACATTCAACACAGCATTCCTCCTTCCAGTGGGAGGCGCTCTTCTCTGTTCTCGTTCTTTTTTTGCCAAGCCCATTCTTAAATTGTTCACAAATTATCTACAAATTCACATGTCAATCATATTAATGTAAAATGGTCCTTTTGGTGAAGAGTTCTACTCGAGTGAAACAAAGAGGGCTACGTTTTCCCACAGCCTAAAAGAGCGTTTGGAAATGGTTGATAAATCAATTATTTATTATTATTATTATTAAATATGTATTGTGTAGACTGTGAGTTTAGATGCATTTTTAGATGCATTTTCAGAGTTTAGATGCATTTTTTTCTACAATACAATGTTTTTAGTATGATTTATGTGTGGGATATGTTGCTTGTATAGTGAGAATATGAGCTTTATTTGCCAGGTATGTTTACACATACGAGAATTTTTTTTATAGTGACAGAAGCTCCACAGTGCAACAGAATGACAGGACAAGACACAGATAATACAATAATATCATACAAATAGGCAATGTACAAAAAAGCAAAAACACAATATATATTATGTGTGTACAGGTCTGGTATGTGCAAATTTGAAATGTAAATACGTATTTGTGATTAATAAATAATTGTATAATAGTGTTTAGGGCTGCAACGATTAGTCGACATTATCAATCAATAAAAAATTGTCGAAAAATATTTCTGTTGTCGAGCATAGACTGTAAAAAACAGTTGTCGAGTAGTCGTTTGATCTCATATGACCCAATGTAAGAGCCTGCAATACTGCGGTTTGACCAGCGTGGCGCTGTAGCGCGAGACTAGTTCAGCACTCCTGGATACAGTTTAAGAGAAGAAGAACCCAGCCGAACGAACCTGAAGCTGTTCAGCGGTGTATGGATGAATATGTAAATATAAGCTGCGCGCTTTCCTCTCAATAACACAATAAAAACGGACAGCAGTGTGAAACCAGGGGTCCGTTCTTCGTACGTCGCTAACTCCGTTAGCTGGATTTGATTGTTGCTGATTTCACTTGATCTTGGATTGTTTGGTTCTTCGAAGCTCATCCTGGAGTTGCTGTCATAGCAACGGGTCCGTAAACTCAAACCTGCTCGGGAGCAGGCTTATTTCATGTCAGCAGGATTAGATCGCATCCTTTTAAGCAGACTTGGTACTTAAAATATGTCCCAGCCACTGCTACTTTATTACAAGTGTACCCTACTGATCCAGGGACAATAATTTAAAATATTATAATAATGTTGTGTCGTCTATAATACTATAGACACAGCCAGTTTTACTCACTGAAAGATGTATTCGTCATAAAATAATTACTAAATAATTGTATTAGAGTCTTACAGACATGCTATACAGTTAATTAATGTGAGGGGTGATAGATATTATGGGAGTGGCTTAGTGGAACGCAGGAGATGCGGGTAACTTGATTTTGACCCTTAAGAAACTTTAATTAATGCTGTCAAGTAACAAATCCATTTCAAAGATAAAATTAAATGAATTGTTAATTACTACATTGAAATAAAAATGTAAAGACTGTACAAATACTAGAAATCATGAATATAAATAATTGGGAATCATGTAAAACAATTAAAATAAATTAAAAACAGTGCATATTTCATTTATCTATTATAACATTTATGTAGTTTGTTCGGTTGGCTGTTTCCTTATAAAAGTCCAGAAATCTTGTCCTCAAGTTTTTCGTCAGGTGACTTTTTTAATGATATGATGTCATTACGTTGCTGTCTTGCCACCAGCCAATCGCTACATTGCTGATCGTGGTTTCGAGTATCGATGCATAGCCCCTTTTAAACCATCAGATAACTCAATCCAGCCATACTAATCATCAACAGCAGGTGCGTTCGAAGAACCGAATTAGCCAGATCCTGATTAGCGCGATGATATCATCTTGGATCTGTCATTTGATCTCGGATGTAATGAGCGACGTACGAAGAACGGACTCTTGGAGTTAAAAAATGCGTTTGATTACAACGATGTGGATGTTTGTATGAGCACTGCAGTTCAATAGCGTAACGTACTCCAGTAAAGTCCGGTCATATCATAGGGTGGCCATACGTCCGGATTTTAAGCCCCTTGTCCGGCGCAGCCTCAAGCCGGACACTCATTTATCCTCCGTTTTGGAGTTGCGCTGAATCGGCCTAAGAAAAACCCGCTCTAGAATCTATTGGGACGCAGCAGCATAGTATGGCAAGCCGTTTTAGCCTAAAATATACTAAGTGTTACTCGTCGTAATGGCATTTTTACTAGTAACAATTCAATTAGAGAGCTCTACAATTCAATTATTACTAGTAACAATTACAATTAGAGAGCTCTCTAAATCAATATTTACTAGTAACAATTACAATTAGAGAGCTCTCTAACCGAATTAGAGAGCTCTGCAATTGCATTCTTACTAGTAACAATTTAATTAGAGAGCTCTACAATTCAATTCTTACTAGTAACAATGCCAATTAGAGAGCTCTCTAATTCAATATTTACTAGTAACAATTGTATTAGAGAGCTCTCTAATTAAATTAAAGAGCTCTGTAATTGCATTCTTACTAGTAAGAACTGAATTAGAGAGCTCTACAATTCAATTCTTACTAGTAATAATTACAATTAGAGAGCTCTTTAATGCAATTCTTACTAGTAACAATTCAATTAGAGAGCTCTACAATTAAATTCTTACTAGTGACAATGCCAATTAGAGAGCTCTTCAATGCAATTCTTACGAGTAACAATTGTATTAGAGAGCTCTCTAACTGAATTAGAGAGCTCTGCAATTGCATTCTTACTAGTAACAATTCAATTAGAGAGCTCTACAATTCAATTCTTACTAGTAACAATGCCAATTAGAGAGCTCTCTAATTCAGTTCTCACTAGCAAAAATGTAATTACAGAGCTCTCTAATTCAATTCTTACTAGTAAGAAATCCAATTACAGAGCTCCACAATTGCATTCTTACTAGTAAAAACCTGTATTAATTAGATGCAAAACGGATTTTCGATTACACTCATTGCCTTACCAAATCCCGCCTGTGGTGATATACTTCAAAATAAAAGCCCCATGAATTAATAGCATTTTCATTGTGTCAGAATGACCTTTAAAGTGAGATGACAGCTTGGATATGTTTTGTTTAAAAAAAATAAATATTTAATCATTAAATTAATTTACATCTTTATGGTCTGCTTACAAGTGAAGAAGACACACACATGTTTCTTTAAAAAAATGCTAGTCTTTGTCAAAATGTCTGGTAATAATGACATCATCTCATTTTGGTGTTTATTATGCACTGTAACATGCAGGAAGAATTAACATCTATTGGCTAATTGGCCAGTGGTCACTCCTGACAAAATGAGTTTTAGAATTTCTTGCTTTCTTTCTTTCTTTTTATTTATTTATTTATTTATTTATTTGGTCATACAGTTATGATATTAATCAAGGAGCGGCAGTGACCGCGTTTCGGCGCCGAGTCTATTTTTGCTGTGCTGCTTGCTCAATTAAAGTGACAGGACATTATTTATGATCGACACTCAAAAAAAAACATATTTAAAGTTTGTAAATGGGATGTAATGTATTTTAAACAGTTACCATGAAGTTCAACAATTTCGTAGCAAGTTGTAATATATTTTGTGTAGTTTATAGGCCTATATGTTGGCATAGAAGCAGATGTCTTGCTGACAACAGGCATCATCAACAAACGCACGTGACAGCGCCCGGAGTAGCCAGACGGGGGTCTTCAGAGTATACCTGGAAGATGACCTAATGGACGACACTCGTCTCATCGTAGAAGTGGAAAAACAAAAAGTTATTTATGACCCAAAAAATGTAATGTATAAGGACTTACAAGCCAAAGAATAGGCATGGGATGCAGTGGATTGATCATTTGATAATACACGAAGTGACAAACGAATAAATACATATTCAAATACGTCACATAAATATTACACATGCAGCTACGCCAAATAAGTCTATGATGTGGGCGACTTGTTTGAATGTGTGTTTTTCGTGTGTTTGCTAATATCCCTATTACAACGTTTACATTTTGCGTGTTAATAAAGACATTTACGATGCATGTTGAAGATGTTAGCTTGGAGATTGCTTGTAAATCTGCTGTTTATGAGTATGTTTATCAGATATTGCTTCATTATTAAAGAAGCGTTCGTCAGCAGGCATTATGAAGAGGTTTGCTAATAAATGTTGAATAAAGATGCAAAATGTCAATATTGTAGATGTAATCTTTTGACCAAAACTTCAAAGGCATGTCATTCTCCTAATTAATGTTTTTTTTTGTCATTTTGCGTTGGCAGATGGTACGTCATTTTTAATGTTTTTTTTTTGTTTGTATTTAAAGACAAAAAGTACAATCTGTCCAATCAGTAGGCTACAACTTTTTACAATCTGTAAATAACAATCAATACAAACAAACATAAAGAACAGCAGCTTACAGTATATATGTGCAAAAAGAAACTTCTGATTACAAGTACAAACCTTTAAAATATTGACCATATTCAATATAAACACAATTTATAAAATAACTATAACATTTCTGCTATGGTCAGTTATTGTTTTGTGCTGTTCCCTTGCCTGGGGGCACCCAAAATCTACGTCGAATCCTTCTTCGTAATCTCCGTAGTAACAAATACAGCGCAATTGCCTTTCTTCTATCTACATTCCGTACTGCACATAAACACAGATGCACATGTACAGTGTAAATAAAACAAATACAGTAAAATAAACTATTCTAATAATAAATCAAGACCAATTGTATTTAAAATTAGATTCGAATTTACCCATTCTGTACAGAAGACGCTGTTCAGCCGCGCGCTGCAAACGCTACAGGTGTGAAAGGGCAATGGGCGCGCGCTGCTCCTGCTCTGCACGCACCGCTTCTGCGCCTCTCACGCGCTGCTCACGCTTGCAGTGTGAAACCGGCGTGAGAGTGGCTCGACGGTGTTTAAAGTCCCGCAGCAGCGAGTGCCGTCAGCGCAGCTGAAGAGTTTTGCTTTCAAATACACGCAATAAAGCCGTAAAGGCCTTTTTAGCATTTTAAGTAAGCATTTAAAGGTCAAGTTTTGTAGCATTTTAAAATGCTGGTTTACTGTCGCCTACTAAGTGATGATAAAAGACAAACGTACGAGACCAGAATATTAACGCAATAATGTTTTCCTCCCTTTCGAAAATGGCAATAAACAGACATAATAACAGTTAAATAAACAGTTTATAGACTAAATTAAGACAGACAGTTAAAGTTCATATTTTGGGTTAGTCAGTTTTTTAGCCTTATTAGTAAGCTGTGTACAGAATGTAATCTTTAATACTGTATCGGTGCATAAAAGGGAAAAGCGCTGCGTGTTGTTTTGTTTTGGGTTTATGTGAATCTGCACATAGTATGCTTTATAATTTTGTCTAATCACTATTGGTACCTTAAGCAACATTTGTATTAAGCCTTATATCCCTGTTCAAGTTCGCTAATTCACAAGCCGAGTGAGAATCATACTCGCAAAATAATGTTAATTATTAAACCAAACAAAATCAAAACTTTCAAAAACATGCAGCAATACGATTATTTTATTAAGTGACAGATGGTGGGTTTAACCAGTGACATTATTAATAGATTTACTCTCCGGTGTCTTCTTCTCATCTCCTCGACCTGCTTCCCTTGGGGGTTTTACAGAGAAAGGGCGAAAAAAAATACTGCACTGTCCAGGTTTCTCTGGACCAGTACTGAAGTTACTTTTGCAATTTTCGTTGCGGCATAAATGACATAATATGGTGACATTTTCCACAATCACGACAGAACATTAAATACTGCCCTGAATTCAATAGTGGAGAGGTGTCGCGATTTTCCCAGTAAGGCGGAAAAAAAAAAACAGCTTCCCAGAACTCAACACGGCGTGAGGTCAGCTTCACATTCTCAGCCAGATGAATATGCATGAGGCTAATTATCATAATGAGGTCGCTTTAAATAGAGAGCTCTACAATGCAATTCTTACTAGTAAGAATCGCTATTGTAGAGCTCTACAATTACATTTTTACTAGTAACAATTTAATTAGAGAGCTCTACAATTCAATTCTTACTAGTAACAATGCCAATTAGAGAGCTCTCTAATACAATTCTTACTAGTAACAATTCGATTAGAGAGCTCTGTAACTGAATTAGAGAGCTCTGCAATTGCATTTTTACTAGTAACAATTCAATTAGAGAGCTCTACAATTCAATTCTTACTAGTAATAATTACAATTAGAGAGCTCTTTAATGCAATTCTTACTAGTAACAATTGTATTAGAGAGCTCTCTAACTGAATTAGAGAGCTCTGCAATTGCATTCTTACTAGTAACAATTCAATTAGAGAGCTCTACAATTAAATTCTTACTAGTGACAATGCCAATTAGAGAGCTCTTCAATGCAATTCTTACGAGTAAAAACTTAATTAGAGAGCTCTTTAATTCAATTAGAGAGCTCTCTAATTCAGTTTTTACTAGTAAGAATTCCATTTAGAGAGCTCTCTAATTCAGTTGTTACTAGTAAGAATTCCATTTAGAGAGCTCTCTAATTCAGTTGTTACTAGTAAGAACTGAATTAGAGAGCTCTTTAATTCAATTACAGAGCTCTGCAATTAAACATATCTCTAATGTGTATTTTTACTAGTAAAATTGTAATTATAGAGCTCTATAATTGCATTTGTACTTGTAATAATTAAATTAGAGAGCTCTCTAATCGGAATTGTTACTAGTAAAAATTGAATTAGAGAGCTCTCTAATTATGATTGTTACTAGTAAGAATATGATTAGAGAGCTCTCTAATTGGGATTGTTACTAGTAAAAACTGAATTAGAGAGCTCTTTAATTAGAATACTTACTAGTAAATATGTATTTAGAGAGCTCTCTAATTGGGATTGTTACTAGTAAGAATTCAATTGTAGAGCTCTCTAATTGGAATTCTTACTAGTAAAAATTCAGTTGTAGAGCTCTGTAATGAAAAATGAATGGAAGTCAATGGAGACATATGACTAGTAAAAATTCATTTGTAGAGCTCTCTAACTGGAATTGTTACTAGTAAGAATTGAATTAGAGAGCTCTGTAATTGGCATTGTTACTAGTAAGAATTTAATTGTAGAGCTCTCTAATTATAATTGTTACTAGTAAGAATATGATTAGAGAGCTCTCGAATTGGCATTGTTACTAGTAAGAATTGAATTGTAGAGCTCTCTAATTGTAATTGTTACTAGTAAATATTGATTTAGAGAGCTCTCTAATTGTAATTGTTACTAGTAAGAATTGAATTGTAGAGCTCTCTAATTGAATTGTTACTAGTAAAAATGCAATTACGACGAGTAACACTTAGTATATTTTAAGCTAAAACGGCTTGCCATAGCATAGCGTCTAATGCCATAAGATCTCTGGTCAAACAAATGATTGGCTGAAAGCCGTGTCAAATAAATATCTGATATATCATTGGTTAAAAGTGTAAACAAGCCTCCACGTGCTGGCTACGTCATGTCATAACGTTAACACGCCGAAACGTCAGACCTCATTTAATCCGGAATGGACCAAAGAGCACAAATCTTTATAAAAAAGCAGTAGAGACGCTTTTCATGGATTTTGCACACTGTGTGTATCTGTGGAATGTGTCTTTATTAATTTTTCGCATTTATTATTTGATATTTCTATTATTTCCAGAAATGTTATGTTTTCTGGCACTGTGCCAGATTGTTTGTTTATTTATGTGTTTCTTTTACTTCCAGAAGTCCAGAAATGTTGTGTTTTCAGGCACTGTGCACTTTGCAATACAGGTTTATCACAGCGGTCAGTTTCTGAAACAGATATCTCAATGTCTTGAATAAATACAAATTCTGTGAACAAACACTTTTTTGCCTCTTCTGTTACACATAGGTCTACATCAAGATATATGGTAGATCGAATTGTCTGGTAACGAATAGAGTAGCTATTTCAGAATCACTGTATCATGATACCATCGATATGATGGACAAAATTATATTGTAGTTGCGAGTACACCAGAGTCCTATGCAATTATTCTTGCCTCACTAAATGCCGTAAAGTGTCCTCCTTTTTGGTGTTATGGGAATGGCCACCATCATATCATATTTATTCATATAGTAGATTGCCTTTATTCAAGTAGCTTTAGGGTATTAAACATGAAAAACCAGAGTCAGTGTCGATTTAAGTAAGAATTTCAACTTGATTGTCTGTTATAAAGCAGCTCTCCAGTGTGGAGCTAGCTAGTGAAAACATATTTTTATTAGAGGGGAAAAAATAATAAATTTAATTAAAGTAATAGTTTGGTTTACAGAGATGAAAGCTTGATCTAGCTCAGGACTGTTTTGGTTATCATAACCCTATAAAGGTATTTTCAGACATTATGTTGCGTCTCATCACTTACCTTTATTTTGTTTCTTATCTATATGACTTACAAAAGGAGATGTTTGGCAGAATGACGTCATTCAGTTAATTAAACTGAATGTAGTATGTAATGTAGTTAATTAAATGTGAGCGTGTCTCTGGCATCTCATCTTGTGTGCCAAATACATCTATTTGTATAATTAATTGGTAACACTTGACAATAAGGTATCATTTGTTAACATTAATGTATTATTAAACACGAATGAACAATGCATTTAATACATTTATGTATCAATCTTGATGTTGGTTAATAAAATACAGTTGTTAATTGTTAGTACACAGTGCATTACCAATGTTAACAAACACAACTTTTTATTTTTATAAATGCATTATTAAATGCTGAAATTAACATTAAGATTAATAAATGCTGTAGAAGTATTGTTCATTCTTAGTTCATGTTAACTAATGAACCTTATCGTAAAGTGTTACCAATTAATTGTATAATAATTGTAATTACATAGTATGCTTTTTCTAAAGCTGAAGTGACCTTTATTTATGTCAGAATATGTGAAGAGTTCGTCTGAATTTTTCTTCTAAAATGTGCATTTTTCTCACGCTCCTATATTTATGTTCAGTTATTTCCCTTGAATTGCATCGAAAAGGACATTATACATTACCATTAAAGTGAAATCACTGGAGATATTGAAAGTAATTCTATCAATAATACAGAAATAAACATTATCAAAACAACATTTGTAGGCATTTATTCAAATTCAAATAAAAAATTACTTTTGCATCTGACCTCTTCTTTATTTAAAAGCTGAATAATCGATACAAGTCTACTGATTAACCAGTGAAATAATCGATGATTAGTCGATTAATCGTTAGTATTATCTTTAATATTTTGAATTGTTTTTAGCTTTATTTTTTGTTTTCATTAAATGTTTAGTTTTGAAATGTTGTATGCATTTGTCATTTTGTTTAATTTCTTCATTTTCTTAAATGTGTATATATAGAGTTTTAACTTACAGTTTTAGTTTTTCTTAGTCGCTTTGGATAAAAGCGTTTGCTAAATGACTAAAAAGTATATATATATATATTTGTGTGTGTGTGTGTGTGTGTGTGTGTGTGTGTGTGTGTGTGTGTGTGTGTGTGTGTGTGTGTGTGTTGCTGTTGTTATTTTCCCCCTATTTGTACAAGATGTTTTTGTTTGTTTGTTTGTTTTACTTTTTTTAGGGTAGACTAAGTCTACATAATGAAAACTAGACTTAAACTTACCTATATGTAGCTATACACATGCATTATTGTAGAATGTATGATCAAATGTTGAACAAGTTTATTCAAGTTCAAGTAAACTTTTTTGGAAGGTAAAAATAACAAACAAGAATATACTATATCTGAGAAAAAAAATATTTGTGTTACTCATAAATAAATAATAGCATTTTTGCCAGTGTTTCAGGAGACCCGGACACAATGAGACTATTCATATTTACATATTTGCCTGTTGTGATCTCAAAATCTCTCAATTTTTTTATCATCATTTAAAACTTAGAGAAAATTCTCAAGAAATAAGTTTGTACAACAGAGTTAAAGGGATAGTTCAAACAAAAATAAAATGAGTCATTAAAATCACCCTCATTTTACAGGTTATTCCCCATATTATGGAAGTCAACTGCTATAAGCAAATATTTGGTTACACACACACACACACACACACACACACACACACACACACACACATTCTTGAAAATATATTTTATGTTCACCAGAAGAAAAATGCATCCATGTTTGAAACAACATGAGTAAATCATAACAGAATTTTAATTTTCTTTTCAAAGGCCACATGATAAAGATGTTTTCATATCATAGTATCAAATACCAGAAACCCAAATCCCCCTTTCCCAATGGTAGCGGTGCAATGGGTAATGTAGGACCTCTGAAAAACATGTTGACAAGTCTAAAAGTGCTTAAGAAATGTTCTCACTGAAAACAAATACATCATAAAAATCTATTGTCACCAGCTAAAAATGGTTTTACGTCAGTTATTTCTATATTTTGCTGTAGTATGCAAGTATAGGAAATATCAGTTAACATTTATTTTGCCGTTAATTGTAATAATCCAGTGAGAGTTTTGTCTGACAGCCGCCAGTGCTCCACACAGAGATCTGATCTGATCATCATCAGTCTGTCTGGAATGACATGAAGAAACTGAACAAACTGAGACCAACAAATGGACATTTGGGGTGCAATGTCATCTGCTGGTGTTGATCCATTGTGTGTGTTGAAAACCAACGTCACTGCACCCGTTTACCAAGAAATGTTGGAGCACTTCATGCTTCCTTCTGCTGACCAGCTTTTTAAAAATGCTGATTTTATTTTCCAGCAGGATTTGGCACCTGCCCACACTGCCAAAAGCACCAAAAGTTGGTTAAATGAGCATGGTGTTGGTGTGCTTGACTGGCCAGCAAACTCACCAGACCTGAACATAGAGAATCTATGGGGTATTGTTAAGAGGAAAATGAGAAACAAGAGACCAAAAAATGCAGATGAGCTGAAGGCCACGGTCAAAGTAACCTATAAAGACATATTAAATTCATACATAATTTATCTAAAATTAAAATAGATCACAAATCAAATGGCAGTAGTTTATCAGTAATCCTAAAAAAAAGAACACTGTCAAACACACATGCTAACAAACAACAACTTACTCACACATAGTAAGAATTTGTTATAAAAACTAAAACAGAAGGGAAACAAACAGTAAGAAAGAAGATAAATAAAAAGCGATACTTCTATCATTTGGCAGTGTCCCTGCTCGGTGGTCGATGGTCTTTACACTCTTCGGTCTTCACACGAGGAGGGCTTCTCACGAGGTCTTCACGCGACGGCTGCCGCGGTAAACACGCTTTTTATACCATCTAACAAAATACTACTCCAATTCAGCTGAACACACTTTCCAGTTAATCACAATAAATGGCCAAGCAAGCGCCCGACACTGACACGGGACGCGATACAGTACGAGACAAAACGCGATATTATTACAATGAATGGCGAAATTAATGTTTGGAAATGTAAACAAATGACACACTACAGCAAAAGATAGAAATAACCAACTTAAAACTATTATTTAGCTGGTGAGTGGTGACTAAAAGTGTTCTGATCATTTTGGCCACTACTATAAGCTTAAACGTGTATAAATACATATATTAATAGCAAGGGTAGTATGCGGTCCCGAGTTCAGCACTAATCTTGTAAACAAAGTCAAGTGCTTTCTTATTAGTCGGCAGATGTTAACCTAGTTTGAGAGGCTTGAGTTTCCTTCAACACACCCAAGACGGGGGAATACCGCCTCTCAACTGTGTTCTTTCTAATACATCCAAACGGTGCACGTAGCACACATTTAAGTTTTCATTGGTTCTCTAAATTGTTGGGCATGCCCTTGCAACATCCCAGTATCCGCTCCTTTATTCAGACTTCATCTGCGGAGTCACTCCTCCTCAGCGCCTCCTCCCTTCTTCTTCCTGCAGCTGCTGTGCACTCGCTCGGCGCTCTCAGCCACGAGGTGTCCACGCGTCGCTTCTGGCCGCTGATTGGCTGTTGTCAACACGAACACCGAGTTTCGACCAATGGGAGCGCTGTGCATGCGCTGAGCCATGCAGTGCATACCGCTTCCACATGAATAGCTGAAGTGGTAAACATGCCTAGTGAGTCACTGGTAGAAGCGTCTGAGTATAAAACCATAACCTAGCCCAGCGTGTTTCAAAGCTCATAAACTGACCATGCGAGTAAGGAGTGTGTGAATTGTGAAGCTGTATAAAGTATCAGTTTGCTGCATTTCATACCAGGTCAAGCTTTAATTCGCTTTGGACGCACTTTTGAAAGGACTAACTTATTCAATATCTGGTTGAATTAACGTTAACGTTACTAACTTTTCGTTGCGGCTTGGACGTTTATAAGACAATGGTAGCGATGGCAAAAAGAGTCAAGGCCTTCGAAATCGTCTTCAACGATCCAGCCAAGACATTTTACTGCAGTGGAGATAAAGTGGCTGGGAAGATCTTGGTGGAGGTCTTGGAGTTGACCACGGTGATGGCCATGAAGGTCCTGGGAGTCGGATGCGCTAAAGTGGATTACGCGAAAGGCAAACAGAGATGCCGCGAAGAAATCGACTATTTGAAGTATGAAGACCTTGTCCATTTGGATGACCATCCAGCAGGTGAGTTTAAACGGTTTAAGTGTGTGTTTAAAGCTGACTTTGCTTTGGTACAGTTAACGTTAGGTGGGTTTGTTAAGATGATACTGATGTTGGAATGTGACTAACGTTACATTGAAGAAGGAATACATATCGCATAACGCTGTCTTAAATAAATGTGTTACATGAGTTATTTATATGAAAATAATTCTATATTTCATGTCAGGGTTTAAAAACATCTCAACTAACGTTAAAAGTTTTAACCGTTAGATAAGTCATATTCAGTTCAGAGTAACGTTAAAGGGGATTCCTTTGTTTTTAATGGGGTTGATCTCTTAGAAATCTTCAAAACTGAATTGTTTATCTTCTCACCGACACAGATGGTTCGGTCGACCTCCATCCTGGCAAACAGTACGAATACTCATTTGGTTTTGAGCTTCCTCAACAAGGGTGAGCATTTCAGTTGACAAACTCCTGGCATGCATTTGATTTTTAGTCGTTTGTTGGTTAATTAATTAATACAAGTGTTATTTTTTCCAACAGACAACTGGTGTCTTCCTACAAGGGCAAGTTTGGTTATGTTCAATACTTCGTGAAGGCTCAGATGGAAAGATGCGCTCAACCCGCCCTTGAGTGTAAGAAGCACTTTGAGGTTGAGGAGCCCTTGGATGTCAACACCCCAGACTTGCTGGTGAGCTAATTCACTTGAGCAAATAGTCAGATTGTGACTATTCTTCTGATTGGGCTTTTCAAAATTCTGATCATTGGTGGTTCCTTGTAAATCACTTGTGGTGAGAACATAAATACATGTTTTTGTTTCTACTATCGGAGCTGTGGTGTGCCAACTTTGCTTTTACTTTTCAAAATAGTTTTTGTGGTTGATCACCCACATTGAGCTTTTGGCCTGTTGGATGTGCGCACTTTGATTGCAATCTTTGTGGTTGCTTGAGCGTAACAATTAACTATGTCCTCATAATTTGTGTTTTCTATCCCAACAGTCCCCTACTGGAGGCATGAAGGAGAAGAAGGTCACCTGCATGTTCATCCCAGACGGCCAGGTCTCTCTGAACGCCAAAATCGACAGGCGTGGCTTCTGCGAGGGTGAAGAAATCTGCATCGATGCCAAATTTGAGAACACCTGCTCTCGCATCGTGGTACCCAAAGCAGCCATCATCGCCAAGCACACCTACCAGGCCAACGGCCGCACCAAGGTCTTAAGGCAAAAACTCTCCTCAGTACGTGGCAACCACATAATCTCTGGCATGTGCGATGCCTGGCAGGGCAAGAGCATCCGTGTGCCCAAGATCAAGTCCTCCATTTTGGGTTGCAACATCATTCGAGTGGAATATGCGCTCATGGTGAGTGCAGCCTTTCACAATTACTATAATATCACGGTATTACATCTACAAACTATTAGACGCTTACTTAGAGCTCTTTTGTTCTCTACAGATTTACATGCACATCCCTGGCAGTGATAAGTTGATTCTGGAGCTGCCCTTGGTCATTGGGACCGTTCCCTACAATGGTTTTGGTAGCCGCACCAACAGCATGAGCAGCCAGGATGGTTCTGTCAGCAATGCATCGAATAGCTGGGTGTCCCTGCGGATGCCGTCATCCGCACCGCCAAGCTACTGCAACCTTACACGTGACTGCAGCCTGGACCAACCTCTCACACCACTGTTGGATGACTATGATGGTGGAGACAGCCCCATCTTCATGAACGCACCCGAATTCCAGTTCCCTCCGCTCCCTACTTATTCTGAGGTGAGTGTAAGATATATTTGCTTAGTGTATACTGAACACTGGATATCAATGGAAAATCAATCTAATTTCTGTTTTTCTATCGTTTAGGTGGAAGAGGAATACAACGGCAATGCCCGCATGCTTCCTGTCTGCTGAACCAAGCTGGCAAAGCACAAGAACTGAACTGTTGCCCATCATAAAAGGGTGTATTTTCCAGTCTTAAGCACTTCAGGCTTTCACCATATGGATCCGAGCTGGTTTGAGAAGTGCCGTATGGGTGTGTGGAAGTGAAGACCAAGCGGAGGATTTTGAGTCCCAAGCGGCCCCTCTGCAGGATGAGCTAGTCGACGTTCAGAGGAAGAAGAAGTGAAGTCTGAGCTCTCTTGTGCCTTCATTGCTGACAGCCATCTTATATCATGCATCAGACAAGTTAAACGTGTTTCTGTTTTATTATTGATGCCGTTTCGGGGCCTGAAAGAGGGCGCGTGTGCTGTTTGGGGTGCTGTATTTCATTGTGTTTTAGCTGCTCTTTCTTGAGATTACTGCAAACTGATTGTGCCGCATTATAGCCATTTAAGCACACATAGACTTTCCCAATTGGTGGTCATGTACTTTCCAGTAATCCCCAGTATAAAATTCATTAGCATTTAGCCCATCGTTTTCGTTATCATTCCGTAATGTTTTTTTTTTTGTATGGGGATGGAAGATTTCATTTGCAGAAACATTCTTCAACACATTTGTTTGATTTTTATGTTGGTTGTGAGGTTAAGTTAATGTGCTGTCCAGAGATATATTATTCTAAGTTACTGAAACGTAGTGTATATAGAGTTTTTCAACAAGGGCAATTCATGCAGTGTCAGTGTATATAATGTACCAGTGTTTTGTTTTTCATTTAAATGCACTTTAATGGATGCAAGTTGCTGTATAAACTACTCGCAGGGAGATTTCCTATCTTTTTCATTTTGTTATTCTCTTGTCTTCCAAAATTGTTCATTGAGCGCAACTTAAGACTCTACTGTAATGCGTTCAAAACCTCATCCTAACAAAGGGCTCCGATGATGCCTCTTCCACTGTGGACTTGAACATTAGGCCAAAAAAGAACTTAATACGTCAAGTGCCAAAACTTGGGTCTATTTTGACCAAGTTCATTTGCGTTTTGACATATCCTGAAGACATTTTGATGAACATTTCACGTGTGGAGATCTTCCTAAACATTGTGTGTTATAGAATGTAAGATGACTGTTATTATAAACAGTGCAAATTAGCAACGTGCAAAGTATCACGTTTGTATCTAACTTAAAGTGTTTTTTATATGATTTTCAATAAAAACTTTATGATATTATAATTTCTGCATCCTATTGTTTATTTGAATGCTTAAATGATAACCACTAATTTAAACTTCTAGACACATTTTCAAAACTCTAAACACAATTAGCACAACATCCGTCTGTTGTGACCATACCATTAGCACAATGTGTGTTGCTTTCACACAATATTACCATGTTTCTGAAATGCTTAGTATTTAATTTTCATACAAGCTTACCCAAAATCATGGATCTTTTAGACATATTTACACAGTAATCTTAAACACAGAATTGAAGACCTAATATTCCAAACCTTAAATATAGTATAAAGCTTCTACTTCTGCGGCTCTACTTCGTGTTCCTGTGGCTCAGTGGTTAGAGCATTGTGTTAGCAGCGCAAAGGTTGTGGGTTTGATTCCCAGGCAACACATGTAATGACAAAAATGCGTATATCCTGAATGCTCTGTAAGTCGCTTTGGATAAAAGCGTCTGCTAAATGCGTAAATGTAATGTAAATGCTACAACAGCAACTCAAAAGTATTGAAAAATTTATCTACATAAAATATTGTAACAACTGGTAGGCTCTGTTAAGTAACAGATCACTGAAATATTTAGAAATAGCTGATTTAAGTCTCAGTTGGAGGAATAGTCAGGTGTTGAAGCTCTTTCCATTGCATCACCAACATAGAGTAAAAGAAGACCTCTTTAAACTGGTTTTGTGGATGCAGAACAACAAAGAATCGGAGAGAGAGAAAATAATGCCTGGTGGAGGGAGAGGAATAGTTGTAGAAGGTAGAGGAGTTTTTGGATCAGAAAGAGAAGAGGAGAGGAGTGAGTATGTGTGTTAGACTGCTCTTTTTGAATGTTCGTTTGTTCGTTTTTCCCCCTTGCACACGTGGAACCTATGAACGCTTATTTCTACCATGGAATATAAAGGGTAATTGTGAATTTATCTCAGAATTCAGACTTTTTTTTGGTAATTGTAAATTTACAGTATCACACAATTCTGATACATTTTTGAGTTGCAAGATGTAAACTCAAGTCTGAATTGTGAGATAAAAAGGTCACAATTACTGTTACTTGTTTATTCTGTGACGGAAACGAGCTTGCATAGTAACCAAAGGCTATGTGTGTTGGAATTGTTGTTGATCCCTGGCATCAGCTGTTATGGGGGCACCATCCACATCCAACACGCCCACTGGAAGGTTCAAGGTTCCAAGTAATCTCTGCATAGGGGACCCTATTTTTTCTATTGCACATTCTACAAAGCAATGACTCATTCAGTTTTATATAGCATGTTGCCAAGAATGAACACAATGTAAAACTGTAAAAACACAATGTTAAAAATGTAAAATGGTTTTCAGATGATGGTAAACTGAAGGCTAAATTACGAAAAACTATGGATTTTTATATTGTCTATTATATACAGGTAGAACTGAGACATAACAAGTAATGCCGTTTTTGTAATGCCATTAATTGTTATCATTTTGACTGGTCTGTGCACTATGATTGACCGTATGTCAATCTGTATGTTTCTATTGGAATATTCTGCATTTTGAAATGTAGAGTTTTTAAGTATTTAACAAAATGTGGTTTTGGCCGGAAAATTAACTAATTGGCTAATTGTGTGATGTAGGTGTGTTAATGTGTTAAGAGTTTAGAAAAAGTACTTTTAAGTATTTGTAAACGCTTGTTAGCAATTGAAAAAAACTGTAAGTACATTATTAATCAATACTAAAGATCAAATGCTTGTCATTGCAACAGATTGTAATATGTAGTAATTGTGTCTTTAGCTTTAGCACTGTGATAATTCATTATTATTATTATTATTGTGGTGTTTTATTAGATAAGAGTCACTATTAGGATTTTGATGAAGTAGTATTATACTCTTCGGACATTGATTATACCTCAAATCATGTGACTTATTTCTAAGCAATCAGACATCTACCTTAGCTCCTAAAATGAGCAAAACATTCCCAAAATCTCATGTTGAAGGTGTACCAGACGTTGTAGGTGAGCTCTGGACTTGACCCAGTATCTTGACCATTTAAACATCCCCTTGGCATTGGAATTGGCATCAAGTTTTGCACATGCAAGCATGCTCATATTTTCTTTAGAAAATGCAAAAATACATTTTATACAGTATGAGCAGACAGCAATAAGAACAGATTACAAAGCCCCTTTAAAGTTCTCTTTCTCCGATACAACAAAGTTGTTTGGGAAAATCCATAGTTTCAGCTATTTCACAAGTTAAGTGTTTATTTTCAGTCGTTTGCAAAAGATAAGATTTAAACGTGGTAACTGGAGACCAAAAGTGAGCTGAGAATCAATGAAAGATAAACAGACATGGTTGCTCAAGGCAAACACAATGATCTGTTCACTGGCATAAAAAAGGCTCTGTCAATAAAAACAGGGTTTGTTATTAGCAATCCAGGGTCTTATTAAAACAGGTCCGAATTGACTTTTGGTCCAACTGTGAGAAATTTTGAATTTGACTCCAAATAGACATTGTATTCAAACTTTATCAAATGAATCAGCTTTAATCGCTTTTTTCCACTTAAGCAGTCTTCCCAACAGTAGTCTTGTGGAGTTGGAGGGGTTAAGTCATTTACGTCATTGTTGTGCTGCTCACTTTCTCGTGCGCATGAAGCATCTGTTGAGACGTGCCCTTCTCCTGCAGGGCAATTACTGATAAGAGCAAAACTGTTAATCTTGTCCAAAACACTTGCTTCATTAGCCCCTCTCACTTCACTCTGTCTTGCCCTCGCACTCAAGCTCTTTTTGGTTTCTTGTACTCCCGTATTTAAAGCTGTAGCCCATTCTCTTCCTCTCTTTTGTATCTATATGAAATATGTGATTCCCAGGAGACCAATCCAGCCCATATTACACATAGTTTATAATTAGACGAGAAAAAACTACTGTCTATGATTAGCCTCACAAAACCAATGTTTCTTGTGTTTTTGGTACACACTAAAATGCACACAATGGTGTGTTTTCTCTAGATTGTGTAACCGACGAAACTAAATGTGCTGGTTTATTTCAGTTATTTTCTAAATTGCACAAAGTACTCTTGTATATTGTAGTGTTATATGACAGAGTGAATGTCCCCAATAGTCCTTTCATAGAAGTGTAAAAGGACCTGGTGTTCTTTCATAGAAAATATATTAAACGAGTCTAATGTAAAATCGTAGAGTTAACCTGTAACACAGATGCAATGATACAATGAGGAAGCAAGACTTAGCTGGTGAAGCTAGAGCTAGAGTTTAATAGTATAATGATAATATGCCCAGTTTCTATTCTCTGTCTGAAAAAGATTTCAGAACGTAGTTATGCAAGCATATGTCAGTTAGCAATCATACTGTACAGTTAAGCAGTTTCTGAATAAATTTTTAAAATTTAGGAAGAATAAGTCACTTGCACTGTTTCACCACTTATATTCAGAAGAGAATAAGTTGCTATGTGCTGTCGGAAGTCAACAGTCAAATTCCTTGTTTTGCAGTTGTTAAAAGAGCAGTTGTAGTCGTCAAACTAGGCCTTGTGTTCAAGCAGTCATATCATAGCTGCTGATGAGTCCTTGAACTGTAGTAACATCAGAAATCTTAATGATGTGATTGTCTTTATAATTGCCAGCACAGTCATGGGTCAGCAGGGTTTATGGTAGCGGGCTCAGTACAAAGCCCTGCAGTATACCAAAGATATCACAAAACGTCCAGGTGTAGATTTGGACTGCTTTTACTCAGGGAGTCCAGAACCAGGATGCAGAGAGATGGTGGACATGGGATCTTTTGTGCAATGGTTAAACTAGTAATAATAGTATTGGTTCGAACCACTCTTGGGAAAAAGAAACGTGCTTAATTGCAGTGAATGTGCACTTGTAGCAAACTTCAATTCTTAAAAGGATATTTTAAAAACTGTTTGCAGATAATATAATATTAACACAATAAAATGTCACTTAAATGTACAAAGAGAGCACACACAATGTTAATTACACTTTTTTAAAGTCGTACACTCTAAAAAAGGCTGGCTTAAATACAACCCAGTGCTGGGTAAAATATGGACAAACCCAGCAACTGGGTTGTTTTGACCCAGCGGTTGTGTTAAATGTTTAACCCAAAACCTGTGTGTAGTAAACCAACCACTGGTTCGACCCAATTGATGGGGTTGTCTATATTTATTTGACCCAGTGCTGGGTTGTATTAAACAAGTGTACATAAATGGGTCAAAAAATGTGACTAAAGTTAATTGTATTTAATATTAATTTAAACTATAATACATTTTCATTTAATTGCATTTAAGTGTCGGAAAACATTATGTTTAGTTCACACATATTCTTTTTAAGCATATTATTTCCATAATACGTACAGCTAAAGTGTAGTTATTTTTAACAAGGGTAGCTGGGACGGTGGTCTTGTTATGTACTAAAATCAGCAGCCCATAGCACTTCACAGTAGCAAGTGCCACGTCTCGTTAATTATCCAAGCACTGTCACTGGAGACTTTGTCGGCACTGGTTTGATAATGGTTGACTGAATGATAAGTACGTTCCTTCCGCTCATGTACAGGGATGCCATTTAGACTTCAAAATATGTATTTGTTGTGGATTCTCCACACACAGACAGCTACTGACAACACCTAATCCGGAAGTAGATCAGATTTTGTAGCTCGTGTGGTCTCCAAATGTGCATAAACACACAGCAAGGCAGGAGTCATTGATCACTGCACAGGCAGCGTGACTAAGGGACCATCAGGCAGACTAGACAAGGCATGCCTCGGGTTGTATGCTGGATGCCTTTCACATGCCTAGTGAGAAATTCTTAGCATTATTTCCTTAAACTACAACTCTGAAACAGCTTCAGGATCAAAGAGGTTCATGTGCTATGTGCTCAAAGGCTGCCAGCCTACATTAAACACACTCAAGAACTGCCTTTCTGACATTGAAGATACTGTATATTGTTTCTTCAATAAAGACTCGCATGTAACTATCAAGGAACCGTGTTAGTAGCATTGTCTTACTTTTTTCAGCTGTCAGTCAATTCTTACATTTAATGATGATTGACAATTAAAAACTTGATAAGGATAATGTTATCTAACTTATTTTTTTATCCACGATGGCCATTGTGCAGTTTACAAAATGTCTTGAAACTTAATATTGAATATCAGACTACAGTTACAATTAATAACAAGTACTTTTCGTGTGCTTTAGTATGTTAGTCAACATCAAAATAAGTGTACTTTTTTAAAAGCGTGACAGTAGATTATTAAAACTTAACGATTTAAAATGTACTTTAAAGTAAAACTGAAGTTCAATAAAAAGTGTACACTTAAGTGGCCTTTTAGTTCATCACCTGCAAGCCCCCTTAAGTGTACATTCAATACAAATACACTTTTCTTTTTCAGAAGAGGTTTCCTTTGGTGTGGATTAAGATCACCTATAGTCAGTGTTGGGGGGGTAATGCATTACAAGTAATGCGAGTTACGTAATAATATTACTTTTTTCAAGTAACTAGTAAAGTAACGCATTACTTTTTAATTTACTAGAAAATATCTGAGTTACTTTTTCAAAAAAGTAACGCCAGTTACTTCCCATTTCCAAACCAATAATTTAATATGTTAAACAACACAAATATATCTAATCTCGTTTTATTAACCGATGTGTTTGCTGCTGACCTTTGATGATCCAGTTCAACCATACTAATAAGCAAAAATTACTTTAAATAAACTAACAATTGTGCTTCGTTGTTTTTTTTTTTTGTTTCTGAAGAGTGTTGAACTTCTCCTGTGTTCTTCTGTACAGACGTGAATTACTCGTCCTTCAGTCTGAGGTTTATTCAGTACACTTTTTGGTGTGAAAGGCTTTACATTTGCTATAAATATAACTTATTGTATTAAAAACAAAGAATCAAGCCCTGCTCATATTTAAAAAGTAACGCGAAAGTAATGCAAAAGTAATATAACGCACTACTTTCCACAAAAAGTAACTAAGTAACGTAATTAGTTACTTTTTGAGGGAGTAACGCAATATTGTAATGCATTACTTTTAAAAGTAACTTTCCCCAACACTGCCTACAGTATTGCCAAAAAGCTCAATTATGAATTGTTTTATGACTGTAATCTAGTTCAGTGGGAATATTTAGACAGACAGGTCAGACACTCTTGACCTTTGACTTCAAACTAATGTTTTCTTGACCACTGAGAGGAAACAAGACCTTTCTTGTCTTTTAAAGCTCTATTTAAAGCTTTTTTTCTTCAGAATGTTTTAAACAGCATTTTAAAATCATGAAATTTGTAAATAAAGGACGTTATGTTGTTGCATGGCATTAGATTAACATTATCTTGTACAGCATAGATGAGTGAATTTCACTTTTCAACTGAGTTTAATTAAATAGTTTTGCCGTAAGACAGTTTCAGTACAGTACAGGTGTGTTTACTATATGGAATAATATATTGCACACGGTTTCACACTGCCTGGAGCATTCAGTTCAACCAGACATGTTAAAACCATACCACAACACAGGTATTCAGCCTAAGGTTATAGATGTTGTCAGTGGGGCACACAGCATGTCAGAGATTAAACTACCCGAGAGATGTTAATTACAACTCACTTTGGGCTCAAGCTGTAGCAATGAAGTGATTTAAAAACTACCATTAACAACGGTTAATAAATGCTATAATTCATAGTAGTTAATGCATTAATTCATGTCAACAAATCAGACCTTACTGTAAAGTGTTAAAGAAAATGTGAGTAGTGCTGCAAGTGCAAAGCTTGCTGCCAAGTTACTAGCGTGTTGTGGTGGTTGCTGGTGCAACATTCCTCATGTAATAATTGCAAATCCTTTGGCTTAGAAAAATAATAGCACACATCTCAGTATGTAAGCCCTATGATTTGCAGTTTCATTCATGTATTTAACATAAATTGTTGAGTTAAACTTTGTTCAAATCTCTAATCCTGTGAGCAACAGGAGCTAATATTGATTCTTGTCTTAGCAAACACCATTAATCAATACATTACATAAGACTAAATAAATTGTATACTGCATATCATTTATTTATTTATTTACATGTATTCCATAAATGTAAATGAATTTATATTCATAAATTAAATTAAATTAAATTAAATAATTACTATTATGCAATAATATTATTCGTTTAATTTATTTAGAATTAATTTTATGCATAAATTGTATAAAATACATTTCAGAGAAATATGACCACACTCCATTGGCCAGCTAGTTTAATAATCTCTTTGAATTGGTCAGCACTGCTTGGGCAGGTGTTCTTTAGTCAGAAGCAGTGGACATCATTGATGTCTACATGGAGGGACCTTCTCTTGTGTCATTGGCAGTTCTTGGAAATGCAACAATGAGTGGCAGGCAATCGGGGACGATTTGTTATCATCAAACTGGGCATATTTTTTGATTTATGACTGTCAAATGAGCTGCGGATACAAGGGATTATCTTTTTAATGTAAACTTATAATTTTAAATGTTTAGTAAACACACATTCTCCCTCCCTCCCTCCATTCATTTTCTTATCTTTCTTTTTTTTTACCAACAGCACTGTTGCTCCATGCATTTCCCATCATGGAAAAGCTATTCATGGAGTCATTAAGCCATACCGAGCATATAACTTCGGCCCTTCCTCGAAACTCCAGGGCCAGCACACAAATAACTTACACACACACACACACACACACACACACACACACACACACACACACACACACACACACACACACACACACACACACACACACACACACACACACACACACACACATGCACACTCACGCACACATACAGACACACACACACACGCACACGCCCACACACACACACACACACACAGACACGCATACACACACACGCATACACACACACACACACACACACACACACACATGCACACGCACGCACACACACACACACACACACATGCACACCTGTTTTTTCACATCTCATCTGTTCTAGTTTCAGCTGCAGACAGAGGTAATAAATCATACAAATTGTTGAGGAGAGGTTTACATGATTGGACTTGTAATTTTCAAATGGAGAACAGAGAATGGACTCAAAAGACTAATTAATAACCACCCATAATACACCTTAAACATCAATGCACCAAAAACATCTTAACAGATGCATGGCTTTGGCAAGCACCCATAAGATCACACCATTGTGGCACTGAGTTTTGCATGGGCAGACATCACTCGATTAAAATAACCATAAAGCCATCAATATGTGATTGCAACCTCAAAATCTATTACTCCAGTCTGTCCATCATGAGAAACCCGAGCTTGCTGCTTCTAAAAACAGGAAGTCACGTGTGACAGCCTCCAAAGTCTCTTGCTGTGACCTTTGCCCTCATTCTTACAGCCTCTTAGCCAGTCCTTAATCTGCCTTTTACAGATGAGTGGAAAAATCAAGATGATGCCAAGTCATTCCCTTCACAGTCCTTTAACAGCACCACACTTGACTTCATGCCTTCCCTTATTAGTACACAACATCTTCAATCGTTTCATGCAAAGCACTTCCTTTAATGTAGATATATATAGCCAATGATGTATGCATTGCTTTTAGTTTTTAGTGCCAAACGTCATAGCTATTTAAACCTGTTGGCACATGTTTGAAGTTTCAACAGAGAGCTCAAAAACAAATTGTGCAATAAACAATTCAGATATTGTTCAGGACGTCTTGCTGACACACCAATGTTTGTTTCGTTTGTTTCCGTCATATTCTCCGATTCATCCCAGTCAGTCTAAGAATGGTACAAGTGCTATTTATATACATTGTCTTCTATCTATATTGATGATTTTTCACCCACTGCCTGAAACGTTTAGTTGTTTTAAATAGATTCTTTGATGAAAAGAAGGATCCAAAGATCAGAATTTATCTGAAATAAAAAGCTTTTGTAACATTATACACTGTACCGTTCAAAAGCTTAGAGTCAGTATAATTATAATTTTATTGTATTACTTATTTATTTGTGGAAAATATATTATAGAAATTAATTATTTTATTTAGCATGGTTTAAGGATGGTTTAAATTGATAAAACGTGATGATAAAGACATTTATAATGTTACAACATATTTATATGTCAGATAAATGCTCTATTCATCAAAGAAACCTGGAAAAAAGTCTACTCAGCTGCTTTCAACATCAGAATAATAATACATGTTTTTATTATTTTGAGCAGCAAATCAGATATTAGAAGGATTTCTGAAGGATCGTGTGACTGGGGTAATGATGCTAAAAATTAAGCTTTGAAATCACAATCAATTATATTTTAACATATATTCAAATAGAAAAGAGTTATTTTAAATAGTGAAAATATATTTTTTAAATGTACTGTTTTGCTGTAGGCCTAAATGCAGGCTTTCTGAGCAGAGGAGACGTCTCTAAAAACATAACAAATCTTAATGTTCAAAAACTTTTGACTGGTTATGTATAGAAAACTTTAATTTTTCTATTTTTCTAGCTTTTAATTGGCTTAGAAATCAGATAAACTACTGGACAATAACCAATAATAATGATTTGTTTATATACTACAAACACTTTTTTCACATAATAAGGCAGAATATATTCTATACTGTAATAAATGCTGCAGTGTTCATATACTTTATTTATTACCTGGAGATGACTTGAAAAACACAAAGAAACCATGCATTGTTGCAATTGTACAGTATGTTTGCATTTGCATTTAGCAGACGCTTTTATCCAAAGCGACTTACAGTGCATTCAGGTTATACATTATTTTGTCAGTATGTGTTCTCTGGGAATCGAACCCACAACCTTTGCGCGGCTAACGCAATGCTCTACCACTGAGCCACAGGAACATGTTTAATGTCTTCATGTTTCCAAACGTTTCTGTTTTTCTGTAAAGACCACTGTTTTCATACAGGAATAGCTGCACACTTGAGAGCACCCTCCGGCTTCGAGGATGAATGAAACATACACTGCATATAATGAGTGTTTAGTGCTCCGTGATGTTCATCTCGCCTTGGGTCCGAAAAAACATCAGGTCATGCACAGACCCTGTCTCTTTGAATTTAAATCTATATTTATTCACAAACCACACTTGCCGGAAAAAGTGCGGGGGACGAATCTACGTGGTATTAAAAGTGGGGGCCGTGTGTTCTACGCCCCTGGAGGTTAGCTGATTGATGATTACGTACAACATTGAAAGGCCTGTGAGGTGTCTATTTAAAAATAATAATAATAAAAACCAAGTATCAAAGTATTAGATTTAGAGGCAGGTGCTGAGTGGTAGCGACAGTCCTGTCTTGATGTCACATTATGTAAGGTTGGCCTCAAGCCATGTGGAGCAAAGGCGACTCTCCATTGTCCCACTGTAATGGAAACTCATCTCATATTCCAGTTCAGTAATGGTACATCAGCTGTTGTTTTCTCCTTTGCTTGTATTTCCGGCTCCTCATGATAGCATATATGTTGTTTTGGAACTTCTGTATACAAGCATGTGCTACACATCACCTGAGGAGCAAATAACGCTGACCTTGCTGTGTGAATACATTCTACCACCATTTCCCTGCAAGGTAGACCATCACGAATACACATAAAGACAGTACAACGAAAACTACCCAATAAAATACCAATTTCTCACACAATGGCTTCAGATTAGTTACAATTTTCACTTGTTTGTCACAGTCTATGTTGTTACATTTTCTTTTATACTTTCTGTGTTGTGGGGAAAAATACTATAGTTCACCCAAAAAATAGATTTCTGTTGTGTAAAATACTTTTATACTTGACTGGAGGCAACTTACATGACTAGTTTTACTGCTGCTGGTTCTTTTTGGATCACTGAAGGTGAAACATATCGAGTTCAGTGAGTGTTCAACTTGTTTATGCAGCTCGACTAGAGCATGACACCAACTAAAGTTCATGGATTCAGTCCCCAGGAAACACAAAAACACACGTGCCTTAAAATGCACGGTAAAATGTTTTAGATAAATTAATTTGGCAATAAGTCAGAAACTACCTAACATGTTCGAAACACATTTGCATGCTTTTATAATTGTGCAAGCTTATGCAACCTATGCAAGCTTAGGAAGTTTCTTTCCCTATCTGTCGGTCACTACGAGTTATGTCGTGATGACATAGGGGATTTACTTGGAAGCCCCGAACATCTCTGACTAAGAGAAAACGCCAATGAAATTGGCAAGTGGATTTTGCATACCTGAGCCACTCCCCGTGCATACGGGTATAAAAGGGCGACAGGTGCATCCACTCATTAGATTTTTGCTTCGGAGCCGAGTGGATGAGAAGAGTGCTGATCTCCACAAAGCCGTTCATCTTTGTTTTGTTTCCGGTTGGCGTAACGGTGCGATCAGCGGAGTCCCTCTCATCAGCGATTCCCCTGGGCACTTCAACTGAGAGAGCAAATTCTAAAAGAGCAAATCACGGACGATCGCGTCTTTTTCAAGATGCCGTTTCGTCCGTGTCCTTCTGGTTGCGGTCGTTTTCTGTCTGCGGATGACGGACACGATCGTTGTCTTCAGTGTCTGGGCCGCCGACACGCTGAAGCTGCGTTCGTGGATGACTCATGCGTCTGTTGTGGGCGTATGAGCATGATTTCGCTGCGATCTCGCCTTTCCTTTATGAAAGGATTGGCACCCTCTGCCGCCACCCGTGCTGATCTCTCTGGCTCGAGCAGAGGATCACCGGCTGACGCTCTGGGAGATCTGAGGGTTACAGCCTCTGCCCCGGTGCCTTTCTTCCCGGAGGTGCATGAGGAGCTGACGAGTTCGTGGATGGCCCCTTTCACGGCCAGAAGCCGGTCGTCCGCCTCCTCCGTCCTCACTACCCTCGACGGCGGAGTGGCCAGGGGGTACGCGGGCATTCCCCAGGTGGAGAGAGCGGTCGCGGTGCACTTGTGCCCACGAAACGCCGCCACTTGGAGGAACCGTCCGCGTCTCCCGTCCAAGGCCTGTAAGCTGACAGCCGCTCTCGCGGCCAAAGCTTACAGTGCTGCGGGCCAGGCAGCCTCCGCCCTGCACGCCATGGCTATCCTGCAGGTTCACCAAGCCAAGGCGCTCAAACAGGTGCACGAGGGTAGTACCGACCCGGGGTTGATGCAGGAGCTGCGCACGGCGACTGACCTCGCTCTACGAGCGACGAAAGTCACGGCGCGGTCCCTCGGGAAGGCGATGTCCACCATGGTGGTCCAGGAGTGCCATCTCTGGCTCAACCTGGCAGAGATGAAGGACGTCGACAAAGCACGCTTTCTCGACGCCCCCATCTCCCAGGGAGGGCTGTTCGGCGACACCGTCGAGGGCTTCGCCCAGCAGTTCTCGGCGGTACAGCAGCAGACCGAGGCGATCCAGCACATCCTGCCCCGGCGTGAGGCACCATCCACCGCTGCCCCCGGGGCCAGGCCTCAGTCTGCCCGTCGCCGTGGGCGCCCTCCTGCGTCCTCCAGAGCTGCTCCGCCCCAGGCCGAATCGACACATAGGCCGGTGCGTCGAGCCTCTCGCAGGAGAGCGGCGCCCCCCGCGTCCCAGCCAGGCCCCAAGTCGTCCAGGAAATCGACGAAGCGGCCCTGATGCGGGCAACCCGGAGATGTTGGAGTTTGCTCTCTCTCAGGAGACGGCGAGAACAGCGCCGCTCCTTCCCCTGGTGGAGGGCCTGGAGGAGAATCTTCTGTTTCGTTTTGTTTCTGTTCCGCCGCTGGTCCAAGGGCCAGCGGTACCCACCTTCTCAAAGAAAGAGCAATTTCCATTTCCTCCGGGTTCTCAGGTCCATGGGACGACAGTGTGCGACGCCCTGCCTCCTCACTCTCGCCCACGACCCATTTTGCCAGTAGCCAAGAGAGTACGGTTCGGGGACGACATTCCTCCCCACGCACCTCTGGCCAGTCCCGTTCGGGACCCAGGGAGTTTGGTGAGGATGCCTCAGAACGCACCGCCTTCTGTGCCATCCACCCCTACTCCCTTTCGCGACCTGCGAATCTCGCCGAGAAGACCCCCGAAGATGCACGATTGGAGTAGTGTAGGATGAATCCCTCCAGGCCTTCCCTTGTGCCCTCTTGGGACCTCTCTATCGTCCTGGCTGGACTTCAGAGGGGCCCCTTTGAGCCGCTGGACTCAGTCGAGCTGAAGTTCCTGTCTCTTAAGACAGCGCTCCTGACCGCGCTCACTTCCATCAAACGGGTCGGGGACCTCCAGGCGTTTTCGGTAAGCGAAGAGTGCCTTGTGTTCGGGCCGGTCTACTCTCACGTTGTCTTGAGACCCCGGCCTGGATACGTGCCCAAGGTTCCCACCACGCCCTTCCGCGATCAGGTGGTGAACCTGCAAGCACTGCCCTCGGAGGAGGCAGATCCAGCCTTAGCGTTGCTGTGTCCCGTAGGAGCATTGCGCATATACGTGACCCGCACCCGGAGCATCAGAAGCTCCGAGCAGCTCTTTGTCTGCCACGGAGGGCAGCAGAAAGGGAAGGCTTTTTCCAAACAGAGGTTGGCCCACTGGATAGTGGAGGCCGTCGCCTTGGCGTACCAGTCGCAAGGCGAGCCATGCCCCCTGGGGGTGAGGGCTCACTCCACCAGGAGTGTTGCCTCCTCCCATGCGTTGGCGCACGGCGCCTCTTTGGCAGACATCTGCAGAGCTGCGGGCTGGGCGACACCGAACACCTTCGCAAGATTCTACAATCTCCGCGTTGACCCAGTTTCTTCCCGTGTGTTGGGTAAGTAATGGGCGGGAAGAACTGGCCGGTGTCACGCTTGCTGCGCCATTCCCCCTCACCCGGGGATACGAGCGCCTTTTTCTCCCCAAGTTCAGTTCCCCGGACGGTGAACCCTGGTGGAATCCTCCAAGCACCCCCGGCAGTCAGACTGGGCGGAGCAGTCTGACGCCAGGCCCAGTACTGGTGTTAGCTCGCCCGGGTCTCCGGTCAGCCCCTGTACTGGGCTAGGTGGCCGTATGGCCTGATTCCCCTTCGGGTAATCCCATATGTGTATTCTTCCACGGTAAGGTTTCCCTCACGGTAAACCCGTGTCTTCCCTGTGACAGAGCTTCTGTCAGGTTCTGCTGGCAGCCCTCCTCCCTACTCCTAGGTAGGATCTGCCCCAGAGTCCAGCCGTATGTAGTACTGCCCCAAGCCTGGGCCAGTCCATATCAGTGTCTCCACATGTTACCTCCCTTCGGGCAGGATGTGGCCTCCGTAGCGCCCTTCTCTGGAAGGCTCACTTCCCTGCCGTTATGACAAGCTGTAAACAACAAATAGGAAAGACCTGAAGCTGTCTTTCACTGAAGGTCGAAATCCCTTCCAATTCCGTGGGGAAAGGAACAGCGGCTTGGCTATCTCCAGCAGCGATGTACTCAGTGGTCCCGGTGGGCACCAAGGTTAGCGAATTTGCACTGGAGCGGTAGGAAGGTTGCAACCTCTTGCATGGCATTTGTCTGTCACGCACTCGCTTGTCAACATCTGCATGCCACAAGGTTGTGACGGGGTTCAGCTTGTGGCGCTTTCCATAGGACCCCTATGTTGTCACGACATAACTCGTAGTGACCGACAGATAGGGAACGTCTAGGTTACGTACGTAACCCCCGTTCCCTGATGGAGGGAACGGAGACGTTATGTCCCCATGCCACAATCTTGAACCATCGCTGGTTGCCAGGGACTCGTCTCGGCTCCTCAGCGTAAAACCTAATGAGTGGATGCACCTGTCGACCTTTTATACCCGTATGCACGGGGAGTGGCTCAGGTATGCAAAATCCACTAGCCAATTTCATTGGCGTTTTCTCTTAGTCAGAGATGTTCGGGGCTTCCAAGTAAATCCCCTATGTCGTCACGACATAACGTCTCCGTTCCCTCCATCAGGGAACAGGGGTTACGTACGTTACCTAGACGATCTGATGCTGCCCACATGTGTTTTATAAGGTTACCATTCAACTGTTAAATATTGCTAAACAAGTTATAAAGGTAACACTTCAGTACAGGGACCAACTCAAATGGGTTATTAGCATGCCTATTAATAATATATTGTCTGTTTATTAACATTTATAATGCACATATTCTACATCCCTAATCCTACCCAATACCTAAACTTAACAATACCTTACTATTAATAAGCAGCAAATGGAGTTTTCTGAAGTAGAAGTCATAGTTAAAGGTTTGTTAATAGCGAAAAATAAAGTGTGACCATAATAAATGGTACTATAGCTATATTTATTCAAGTCTTTCTAAATACTGCCCACAAGTGCTGTGGTTTTTAACTAGCACTGGTATTATATGCTTAGCCAATAAAGGCTCGGCTGGTACATTACAGTTTTACCATGTTTTAAAATTATCAGAGATTAATTTTATTTGAGAAAGTTGAGCATCTAAAACAGACTAATATTGATTTCATTTTAGTAATACAGTTTTGATGAAAGCCTCTCAGACTAATTAATTTGTCTATACATTAGATGAAGAGATGTTAGAGTGTTCAGTTCCAATTAGTAAATTACATTTAAAGATATACCTTTATACCTGCTTCTTATAGCTTTTGTAGTTTCACCATGTGCTAGTGCGTCATAATGTAACGTCACACTCCCGTGAGTGCGTCCTCTTACCTGAGCTTCTGACTAAACCTAATCGCTGTGTTCATAATTCATTACCAGTAACTGTAAACTGGAACTAAATATGCAAGTAGAGAGCGACCAGCCGTGTGCAAACTGACTGATGAGGTCAAATATGCATGCTTGAGCCCTCCAGTCAATCAGGAAGAAATTAGTCAGCCGCCCTATACAAGAACCACTCAGTTTATAACTAAACGCAATGGGTAGTTGAGTAGTCATGAATTCCTCCGACACAATAAAAACTGTATTACTTTAGTCATTCTTAAATTGAGAACAACACCAGAGCAGGTATTCCCTGAGCTCATAGTTTAAAGAAAACTAAGAATGTTGTGGTGGTTCCGATATAGAGTTTTCATCTGATATCTTGTATTTCTTACACATTAGTTTTATTTTAAGACATACACTAAAATGTATACACTAAAGTGTTATATGGTTTAATCTAGAACAGGTAATAAAGTTCAATCCAGACTAAAAATTCCCAGGTATTTTGGAAATAAGGGAGAGTTTAAGTAGTTATTGTCATAATCTAAGCATTAGGTGAATTATGTAGTCCAAATGGTAAACGGCGAACTGGAAAATATTTCCTAAAACAATCAGTGTTCGCTTTGGTAGCCTAGCCAGGCCAAATATGGCTTTCCCAGCCTCCTGACTCTGGTATGCCCGAACTATGGCCGTACTTGGCAGTATTACATGCAGAAAAAATAAAACAAACTCCACTGTTCAAACGCAAGAAAGATTTAGAGGAACAGTTTTGGTGTCAACTCTCATGAGGTCAATATGAAAAGTTCAGATGGAAAAGTCTGAAATTGTCATCTAAAATTAGCATTTTTATCAGGCTCCTATATTTATGTTCAGTTATTTCACTTTAATTGCATAGAAAAGGACCTATACATTGCCATTATAGTCAATCCTGAGTCTGAACTGTTCATATATGCTGCTAGGGTTAATAGACAGAATAAGCCATTTCAACCACAATTTCAGTTTCATCTGCCGGCTCCAGTCTGTCTCAGTGAATGACTGAACTTGAGGGGGAATTCTTCAAAGACAACTCATTTTCACTTTACACTTAGTCTGACCAAAAAGTCCCACTCTATTTAGCATTGCATGTATTCAACTTTGCATGTAAGCTAACTATCTTGGCAGGCTGCCTAGCATACTGTGCCTTCCTTTGATTGGCTAAAACACATAATCATGCATGTTCTCATTGGTTGAGCCCAGTGTTCAGCGAGCTTTCATTCACCCGATGCATGCTCACGATTTCCCTTCATTTCTCCTCCTTCTTTCTCTTTTGGTTTCTCTCACACCACCCTTTTCTCGTTTGGTTATTTAACTGTTTGTTCTATCAAATATAGTAGAACAGTTAGGTCAGATTTTAATATGAATCTCATTATAAAGAAGGAATCCATTGGAAGGAATATTTGGCCTTTTTCAACACCATTTTGTGTGAGAAAATTATAAAGATTTCAGATTTAGTAGGTTTTCTGAGGTTTATTAATCTGAAACATCACACTTTATTGGGATTTATAGTTCCATGTAGAACATTAATCGAATCTTTCCATTCCACAAAAGGTTTTAATTTATTTTATTAAAACACTCTTTACACTAAAAAAAATTGGTTATTTTAAGAACTGGAAGCTTCTTTGGGGTACCAATAACACTTCTTCTGTTATTATTACTATTAAATGTACATGTTATAACATATTTTAGTATATGAAGGTTGAAATTAAATATATTTTTTATTTCCTTGAACTTCACTGATTACAACATATATTAAAATATAAATATAAAATATTGGGGTGTGGGTATTGTGACAGTTGTCATGGTCTTTTCAATGGATCGTGCTCATAGTTCATTTTTGAGAAACTTGAAGAAAACTAACTTCATTCATCCACTAACAATCACTGCCTTGCCAGCATAAAATTACAAATATATACATAAAAATATATTAAATAAATGTATTTATTAAAATAAAATATATTAAATATTATAAAATTTTTAAACTTTATTTTTATTTTAATTAAAAAATCTAATTTATTAAACATCAGAGATTTTATAGGAAAACATTATTCCTGGCACACCATAATTCCAGAAATATACAGAGCAGGCATAATTTATGAGGCCACACTTCTGACCTTTGCACATTTGGATAAACCCCCAGATTCCTCTAAATGTTCCATTTCCCCACTCGCATACTTCCTGTTCTACCAAATGGCAGTTTTCTCCGCCCACGTCATCTTTATGACTTGAGGGTGAGAGCAGTACTTCCCCAACTCAGTCACAACAGCAGCCCGACTGTCTCTGGTGTCTGATTGGTGGCTGGCTCGGATCACGCTCCTGCTGATTGGCCAGATGCGTTTAGCATGCGGTGATCACGCTGTGAGCGTGTGTCAGCATCTCCTGTCTGACTCTTATCTGTTCTGTGTAAAAGGCAGGTGTTTGAATTTTCTATTGATGAAAGAATCTTGAAAAAATGTATCAGGTTTTCCACAAAATAAATATTTAAAATATATTTTTTATAGGAATATGTGGTACTGAAGACTTGAGTCGTGGCTGCAGAAATATATTGCATCTTAAATCATATTAAAATAGAACATGATATTTAATATTCCTGTGTCACAGTGGTTAGATAATTGCGTTAGCAGCACAAAAGTTGTGGGTTTGATTCCCAGGGAACACATACTGACAATAGAAATGTATAGCCTGAATGCACTGTAAGTCGCTTTGGATAAAAGCGTCTGCTAAATGTAATATGAAATAGTTTTTGCTGTGTTTTTGCTCAAATAAATGCAGCCTTGTTGAGTAGAAGAGACTTCTTACCAACTCCAAACTTATGAACGGATGTGTATGTGTGTTTTAAGTTTTATATCTGTCGTTTTGTTTTATACTGTATACAATCTTTAAAACTGTTTCAATTGTCTGTTAAGCCCAACATGTCAAATCTGTACCTGTTCAGCAACCTTAAATACTTGTTGAATGTTTTTAAATGGGGAAGTGAAGATCACATTACACGTTGTTAAATAGAAATAGCTGTCTCACCAAATTCAGGAACAGATAAAGGATATAAAGGCAGAGAAACTGATGAAATATATGAAAATCATTTGTCCATATCAGCACAGATAGTGTTGTTTTTGTTTAGCTTTTTCAAAACACTGCATGCTGACAGAAGACATTGTATCCCAACGTACTTGTTACATAAAACCTGCTAAAGTAAAAAAAGTCACAAAAAACGTACACAATGTTGTAAACAACTAGACAAACTTTGACTGTTGCACAGACAATGTAATTATTGCAGCATTATTTCCCATCCATTGACACAGTGTGTCAGAATTCAAGTGTGAAATGATCAAAACAGCTGGAGGGCTCAACACGAGCTGCTGAAATGCACACAGACAAGTTTTGCGATTGCCTTTGTTGCTGTGCAGGAGCGTATCTGGGCCGCAGACACACTCCTCCCATGAGATCAGAATGTTCTGTTTACAGTCAGTCGAGCGACAACACTTTGAGAAAGAAATATCAGCTTTTCAGCTGACCTTGACCTGTGCTGTACTGCCTATGCACTGATACGACGGCTATAACACTATTCACAAACTTCAAAGTGAGCCCATTATTTAGTTTACGTATGTTTATCATTTTTTAGAAAGCATGCACAAGCTATTCACATCAGTTTAAAATGGAACAGTAACAGTTTTTATTATTATTATTAACATTATTTATTATTACAGAAAGTTGCACAATTGCAAAGACAGTCCTCTTTGTAAAATATAGATCAGGGGCCATCAGGGATTCCCACCTGAAGGTTTGTGACGGAACTGCAGGGAGTTTGTAGAATTTTGATAGAAAGCCATTGTTAATTAAATTAAATAACACACACACACACACACACACACACACACACACACACACACACACACACACACACACACACACACACACACACACACACTCACACACACACAAACACACACACACACACACAAACACACGCACACAGACACACACACACACACACACACACACACACGCACACACACACACACACACACACTCACACACACACACACACACACACACACACACACACACACACTCACACACACACACACACACACACAAAGACACACACACACACACACAAACACACACACACACACACACACACACACACACACACACACACACACACACACACTCGCATACATTTGGTTTGTGTGTACGTACTTGACCAAATGTCCCCACAAGATAGTAAATCCTGAACATTTCTGACATTGTGGGCAAAAACAATTATTAAAAATAGAAAACGATATTCACCTAAGAGTGTAACAATGCAAACAGGTTTTCTGTAAGGGGTAAGTTTAGGGTTAACTCACAGAAACACACACAAGCAAAAAGAACACTAGTCTTCACTCTAAGAAAAGTCTGCAAAAAAAAGAAATGTTTGCTGACTTAATGGAAAATGACCAGTACATTTTCTGTGTTCAAAAGTTGTTCAAAAGTTTTTTAATTCAGCAAGAATACATTATCTTGATCAGAAGTGACAGTGAAGACATGTATAATGTTACAAAGCATCATTCCGTTTAAGAAAAATGCTGTTGTTTTTAACTATCTATTCGTCTAAGAATCTTTAGAAAAAGTTTTCCTCCCCCCCCGATCAAATAAATGCAGCTATGGTGAACAGAAGAGACTTCTTTCAAAAACCTTTTCTAGAAAAAAAGTCTTAGTCAAACATGGAAATGCCTAATCTTTATTAATATGACTATTTTGAACATTTCAGAATAATTACACATGACACAAAGGGAAGCATGGGAATTGTGTGATGATCACAAAAATGGTAAACACAAAATAAACGTCCTTATATTTAATATTTTAAGTCGTTACCCTTTCAGATTAGAGTTTGGCTCACTCAGCCAAGTTCAGGTGCATCCTTTTAAACAGCACCAGAGTTATGAAATGTATTTTCTTTCAGTGTATCTTTTGAAAGGTCAGGACATCAGGCTGCTTAAGATCCCAGGGCCTGCATCTGACGCGTTTCACCGGGGTTCAGCAGACGCTGGGGAAATCCTTGGCACAGAGTGTTTGGCTGAAGTGAGCAACGGTGAGACAGCAAGAGTGTGATATCACAGAACTCAGCAGTCTCTGGGACAATCTTTCTATTAGTAGCACATAATCGTATCAAGAAAGACTGGGTTTCAGGATCTGAAGTGTAGAAACAGTCACATCATGTACCTGTTTTTCCTTGCAACTCACTGACATGACTCCACTCTTAAAGGAACAGTTCACCCCAAAAAAGAAAAATAGCTGAAACTGTAATCACCCTCAGGTTGTCCAAGATGTAGATGCGTTTGTTTCTTCATGGGAACAAATTTGGAGAAATGTAGCATTACATCACTTGCTCACTAGTGGATCCTCTGCAGTGAATGGGTGCCGTCAGAATGAGAGTCCAAACAGCTGATAAAAACGTCACAATAATCCACACCACTCCAGACCATCAATTAACATCTTGTTAAGCAAAAAGGTGCATGTTCATAATAAAATGTGTTTGCTTCCGTCTAAAATATGGGTCCTCTGTTTATAATAGTACTTCCTTTAGTGAAAAAGTCTTTTGGCCTTTTTGTCAATAGACATTGACAGAAATATGGATTAATCAAGCACTGTTTACAAGCACAAAATGTCCAAAAAACTCCTAAACTAATATATTGGTGGATTTTTAATGTGAGTGGACAACAGGAGATGAACTTTTACAATGTAATAAGCATTATTATGGATTATGGACTCATCATTTGTCCAGAAACAACAGTTTGAAGTTAAGATGACTTGAATGATGAATTTGTTTCTTACAAACACGCAGATTTTCACTTTGCAAGACATTAATTCATGGAATGGATTGGTGTGGATTACTTATGGATTATTGTGATGTACATTTCTTCAAATCTGTTCTGATGAAAAAACAAACTCATCTATAACGCGAATGGCCTGAGGCTGAGAACATTTCCAGTCAATGTTCATTCCTTTGGACATTGTATCAAACCAGACCTGCGGCCTATTTTTGGGCAACAATGCACCAGTTCAGAAACCTTGTCAAAGTCAGACCACAAGTCACACAGTCACCTCAGCTGCTGAATAAGCCATGACTCAGTCCTTCAAGCCAATATTAGAAACAGCAGCAACACTCGTGGCTTCATTTGGGTGTTACTCCACAGACTGATAAACCGCTGACAAGGACAGTGTCATGATATATCACAACCCTATTGCCAGCAAGAACTATGCTGACAGTGGCACAACGAGGAAGTGAAAGCATTGAACATGCCTTTTTTGGTTTTACTGAATACTTTGATTTGGTACTATGTTTGGCACTGTTATTAGGGGAAGAGTGTCATTTTGTCAACGTTTCAGCAGTACAGCTTTAATTAGGATTCTGGAAGGTCAAAGACACGAGTGAGAAACCAGAGATAATGTGCTGCATAATGCACTTGATTACGTCTGTCTCGTGTGTTTAGTCTAAAGTCTGCAGGTTCCCCTTCAGTGCCCTAATCAGAGAGCCCGATGCAAACAATCACCACATCTCCATGCTTTCCCATAACTAGTATTATTGTTGTGCTTTTCGAACACAGTGCTGCATAACTCATGTCACGAGACTGATAATGCACTCAGTGATCATTCTAGAAGTGCCTTCATCCAGGGTTCATCAACTAAACAGTGCTACACTGAAAACCTGCAATTATCTTAGAGAGCATTTAGGTAGATTCGGTGATGTTAGATAACATTTTTGATTGTAATAAAATCATTTTAATCAAGTGTTACAACATAAAGCACATTTTTTGTGTAAAAAAGTCACTAAAGTTCACCTTCATGACTTCATGTTTCTAAACACACTTAAGTACGCTTTAAAGTTCACTTTGAAATTCTAACTTAAAATTATTTACTTTAAATAAATATTTAAATCATTGTTTTAATAATCACTTGGTTAATATATTTTAAATGCACTGAATTGCAACTTCATCCTTACACGTGTAACTTCAGAAATATTTATAGAAATTACATTAAAGCTTATTTTACTTTATCATAAATGCTTGTCAGTACATTAAGCAGTAACACTTGAAATATATTTAAAAACAATAGAATTATGAAATTACATATAAAGATTAGACCACTCTAAAGTTCAGCTAACTGCATTTAATATAGATTTAAACTAAACTATTTAATTATTGCATATTTATTTAATTAATATAATATTCAGTAATTACTTGCCATTAAATCTCCAGAAACATTACATTTAATCTACACTTATATTCTTAATTTAAAAGTACTGTTTCCATAATAAGTAATTTTTTAAATAAGGGATGTTCCGTGTGGAAATTGAATCGTATTGCAACTGTAAGCAGATTTTGAGTTATCATTTGTGTTCATAGTACAAATGGTGCAGGACAACTCATGCACTAAAGTTCAATACTAGGCTATCCTCAAGTATGACAATAGCAATTATAACACTTGTCCAAATATATATATTACTTCTCCCTATTAGTGGGGCTTTCAGATATTCTGTTGCTAATTGACATGTCATGACTAAATTAAACTAACAAATAATGAAAAAAGCAGTGCTGGCAAAGCTTTACTCACACTGTGACTGTTTATTGCTTTATTTCAGTTTCATTAACTGGACTGTTTATTGCAGTAACAAGAACATTGTGTCACTGAATAGAATCAATATCAGGTCCCAAGTGAGAGCTGTTAACTACACAAACAGAGGAAGCACTGCAGTACTTCACCTTCCCTTTGAGCACAACACAAGGGCTGATCCTGGATCTGAGGAAGCAGGAAAAGGGTGGCGCTGACTCCCACGGGAGACAGGAGTTACAGCCGCTTTCTGAGAATCAGCAAATACATGTAGATAAGCGATTGCTGGACAAAAACATACAGCTTTGGAACGTCCTTGGCATGTCGGTTTATTTGTTTCTGCTAAAGTAAATTCAGATGATTACTTGTGGTAATGAAATGATGCAGCACATGACTAACATAGAAGAAGGGAGGATTTCATAGCTGTGAGAGCTTTGCAAAACCTTGTGACACACAATATTGTGCATAAATACCCTGTAGTGCACTTAACTGTATTGAATATGCACTTGTAGTGCTACTTAAGTGTACTTTAAGAGACACTTTCATATAGGTTTGTTAACACTCTTAAGTACATTCTTTATAATAATGTTAAATAAAAAATGTAAAGCATTTTAAGTATTTATTTATTGTTTGTCATGCTTTAAAGCAGTGCATTTCTTTTTATGTGTTGACTTACGGAAAGTAGTCGGAACAGACAGTAGTTTAAAATAAATATATTTTGAATGTACTAACTTGCAGCTTCATTACAAATGTGTAATTAGAAATGCATTTCAATACATGACATACAAGTTGCAATCTATGAAGAAATGAAATGACATTGAGTACATTATTTATATTTTATCATAAATGCTTGTCAGTACATTTTAACCAACACAAATAATTATGGAATTACATATAAAGATGTACTTAAGTACTACTTAAGAATCAAAAACACTCAATTGCATTTAATATACATTTTAACTATAATTAATTTTATTTTAATTGTAAATAACATGCAATTAAATGTCTGAAAACATTAGATTATATGTTTTAAAAATATTTGTACATAACAAATGCTGTTTTTTAAGCATATGCTAACTTTACTTAAACTTATATAATTGTGTAAATGAAATTATAAAATGAAATAATAAAGAGTAGATGTTATAAAATTATATATTACATTTCTATACTTATTTCCTACATGTGTTGTGTATCAGAATGCAAACTCATAATGCAACACAAGTGTGTAGTGTCAAAATTATACTATTTTATCTATTAGAAACTACCTGAACAAAATCTGCAAGAATGCTTCTCTCCTTGGTCTTTACAGGGTCAAATTCAGGCCAGATGTGGCGATAGACGAGGAGATCTGATTTTATCACTTGCCTTAAAGTACATTTAAAGGATATTAAAGTACATTAAAGTTTAATCTGAGCACAAGCTTGTGCAGGCGTGCACACTGCTGTGTTGGCTATACTTCACCTGGCCTTTCACTTTCTCACCGCAGCAGAATCCCCTCTCTTAGTTTAGCTAACGGGATTGACGCAGCACAGCATGATGGTCTACATCCACTCGTCCTGACCTCATTTTGCCATTCTGCCATGAATCTGACTTTTGTGTGTAATACCTAGAAGTTCACCAGAAGTGGCCTTGAGGCGAGAACATCAGGTGATGACAAGAGTGACAAAGCAAACATCCAAACGACACATTTTTTTCTCCTCACTTCCCTTTTCAACAAGATTAACCAAGAAAGTGCAAAACATGACTGCTGTACTCTAGAGTACATCAAACTAAATAATGCAAGGTTTAAGAAATATTAAACAGACTACAGTGCATTTTATGCTGTGAAATATTAGCCATTGTGAGCATGAGATTTGAAACCATGCCATTCCATTTGAAGAAGTAGTACACTTAAGCATACTTTTAAAACTAAATCTTTAAAAGAATATACTTAACTATAAACGTAATGTGTTTTCAGACACTTTATTGCATGTTAATTGTAATTAATTTAAATGCATTGTAGTTTACATTTATATTTTAACTTAAACTAATATTTATTTTTGACCCACTTAAGTAGGAATCAAAGAACATCTTTAAATGCAATTTCATACTTACTTCTCTTGTCTTTGAGAGATGTTTGAATGTACTGACAAGCATTTATGATAATCTAAAATAGACGTAATGTCATTTCTATTGAAACTTGTGTCTTTTATTCAAATATATTTGTAATTACACATTTGTAATGATGAAGTTGCAATTTAGAACATTTAAAATATGCTAAATTAATGAAATATCTTATTAATAAAAACGTTAAATGTAATCGCAAGTACACACTGCAGTTTAATTTACAATCAAGTGCTTTACAAGTGTTTAGGATGTTAGTTAAAACATCAAACAAACGTACTTCTTTAAATCACTACAAAAGATTATTAATGCATTATGATTTACAATGTACGGAAAAGTAAATCTATTAATTTGACATTATTATAAAGCGCATTTTGTGTATTTAAGTGTGTTAAGAAACAGTCATGAAAGTGAACTCTCTTTATGTGCACTTAAGTGGCTTTTTACTTCAAGTGCACATTTAATACAATTAAGTGAACTTCTGTGTTCATGTAGCATATTATATTTTGTGCCTTCATTGATGCATAATAAATTACAATGATTGATTTAATTTTCACGTCTAAAAAGTTTGGTAGTGTCGCCATAATTTACATTCATGCAAATGAGCATCAACGTGATGCGAAGACAAGCAAACATTGTCTCGCCAACACAAATCCTTCAATTATACACCTATTATAACAAAAGAAAGTTGCATAATGGTTACAGTACCACCCTGGGAACTTGATCCATGTTTTGGCAGCAATATGTCATGATGAACTGCATGGCTGTTCTGTGAACTGGGAGGTTAAGCAGGGCAGATCACATATATGGGGGTTTGTTATCTTTAGCGTTAGCATTCAGCTTGATACTGACCTAAAGAACATGTTTAGTTTATTTCACTTTTATGTGCATCCTGCTTGTCATTTCTGACATTCAACGCACTTGGTTTTATGTACTACACAAATAGCAGCCAACATCTTGTCAGTTGACATCAGGGAAGTGAGATAAACAGCAAAAATGATGTGTTCAAATGTGAAACGCTTGTGTTTTGTGGGAGTACACTGCGTTCTCTCTGTCTCACCACAAAAGCACACCGAGTACACAGCAAGGCTTCCGCGGACGAGGAAGTCACACAAACACACGTACATGTTTACACATTCTGCCAACGTTTCACATATTTACATAACCAGATAGCCAAGAAACATAATTTAGCACCATGAGTCTTACTAATGAAGAAACTCTACAATTCTTCCTTGTCAAAGGAAATCCTGCTGTCATTTGCAGACTTTATCAGTTATCATTTGGGCCTAAAAATGAGTCAGCCAAACCAGCCCGATCATTTTAAGAGGTGGCTAATTCGTATGAATTTGTACGAATGACCTACATCTAACCCAGCCCCCTTAACCTACCCGTCACTGGGGTTTAGACAAATCATACTAAATCGTACGTGTGAAGTCCTACAAATTAGCCACCTCGTCAAATATGTACGAATTGCCGTGAGATAGCGTTGACCAAACAACTTTCATTGATAAAAAGATGAAGGGTATATTTAATGAAAGCAAAACATGGGTAGTGCATAACCTTGTGATTTAATATTTTATGACAAAGACATGATGTAGGAGTTTTAACATGGAAAACAACCAATCAGATGCAAAGCTTAACCATATAAAGCCCACCATGTCATATTTCATATGCAAAGTCCTCTGAATTATTAATAAGATCAAGACTTTCCTGAAAAACCTGTTGCACACAATCTACTCCCTTCTTTTGTCTGACTGATAATTCATACTAAATTAATAAGTAAAAGGCCTTTTTGTATAATTGTCGTGGTTAATGTGACTTTTTTCACAGATTTTAGAAAGTAAATGTAAGAATGTCTTTTAGATAGTTATTAATATTTCAAGATGAACACTTGGACTGAGGGAACGTAACTATCCATATATATACACCATTTTGTGCAACTAAAGAGCTTTGATCATAAAACTAAGCATATTAATATCTTACTTAAAGGTGCTGTATGTAGGATTTTGACTCTACTAAAGCACAAAAATACCATAATATGTCTGCAGATATTTAAGAAACATGCTAAGATGACATTCTTGTTTACACTGTTACAGTCAGTTATTCTCCTTTGAATATGTGCGTTCTGGCCCATAGTGTCGGTCTGTGTTTTGGCCAGTTTACCCAATTGTATTTCAGCATGCCAGATTGCCAGTTGGCGGAAACCCCACATATTTAATTTTATTCATGGTCATGTGTGCTTGCTCCTGTTGGTGTCGTTGATCTGGCAACCTCCGTGTGCGTCAAGTCTGAGGAGGAGGGGCCATGTGAAAAAACCCTCTACAATTTGTTTAATTTTGACTGCAATACCTAGTTCAATTTAAAGGTTTAAATTCAATTAAAGGTGGAGTCTGTAAGTTTTGCCTCTTTGTTGCCATCTCTGTTTGGAAACTGGAATTGCAGCTCTGTGCGGAATTATCTTCCTTGTGTGGGCTGCGCTCCGGCATGGCTTCAGCGTGGATAAATATCATGTTTTGAGGTGAATGTGTGGCAGTCAGTCACTGCACCGGTGTGGATGTTTACTGTACTTCAGAACAGAGCCGATCCTCCATATACACAGAATACGCAAGCTGCGTAGGGCCCCCGAAACACCCTTGCTCCCAAAGATGTTTTAATTTTAGTTTCGTTTTGGAGTTTGGCCAGAGGTTATGAAAACATGAATGATCATATCTTTTAATGCGGTGCGCTGTCACCCTCTCTACATAAAAATCAGTCAAACTCTGTAACGTGAATATCTCTTGCTCGAGAGAAAAAAATGAGTTGAAAGCATACGGAGTCGCGGAAGAGATGAGCGCTGCGCGTGCGCGATTTGAGATGGAGTAAAACACAGACAAATGCGTTTCATCCATTCTTCCACAACAGCTTTAAGACATATAATTGGGACAATTAGAGTGACAACTGACATTGTTTTTATTAGAAATTCATCTTTTTGACCACATTAATATTAGCATCTGCACCAAATTGCATATTTGGCTCTGTTTGGGCCTTTGAATAAAACTGACTTGCTCTATATCCTCATAATCATACTTATAACACATATGCAATTTTTTTCTTAGATTTTTTAAAAAGATTTTGTCCAAAAGTTAAACAAACTGTTCCAATTAAAAGTACAGTGTTAGTACAGTAATACAGTTTATTTTATGATTGAGGAGACCCCCCCCCCAAATGATTGTAAAGCGCTTTGGGTGTACAACAATACACAATAAAGTGCTATATAAATGCATAATTCTTTCATTCATTTATTCATGTTAAATGTGCATTTATCACCTTCAGGACTGCAGGCATTTCTCTTTGCTATAAGCAGTGCTCCATGTCTGTTTATGTCACGGCACAGAGAGAGAGAGAGAGAGAGAGAGAGAGAGAGAGAGAGAGAGAGAGAGAGAGAGAGAGAGAGAGAGAGAGAGAGAGAGAGAGAGCGAGAGAGAGAGAGAGAGAGAGAGAGAGAGAGAGAGAGAGAGAGAGAAAGAGAGGGGGGGGTGACACATCTGAGTTTACTTCCGTTTGTTGCCTAACAGTTCCCTCCCCTGTCCTTCAAGGTGTGTGGCATACATTGAATAACAAGTTTTTGTCAGTCCCTGATGGAAAATTCTGCGTGCATATTTTTGATTGGACATCACTTCCTGTTTGTTGCTGATGCAATTATTTATTGTCTATTTTCTATCTTAAAATCTATTTTATACACCATCATTTTCGTTTCTATAACGTGTGAACATATCCCCTATCGCATTCTGCAACAAAACAATCAGAGCGCCTTGTTATCACTAGTTTTATTTTGATTTCCCGAGTCCGCTATTAGCTGCCGCTTCCGATAACCCAGCTAATACCCTATTCACACACATTTATATTTGTTTCACTGTTACTTGCTTTAATGGCGGATTGGTGTCTACCTTTGAGTGCAGGTGAGGACATGTTCGAGCTGCATTCGGAGCAGCTGGAACTGGAGGCCGTGGAGAAGCAGATCCGCGAGCTGCTGGGGAAGCAGGCCCAGCTGAGAGAGCGGAGAGCAACGCTGGAAACATCCCGGGCTGATGCTTACAAGTCCGGGGAAATATGCAGCGCGCTGCTAACACTCTCACCAACTTTACTACGTGTGTTTCTCTGTACAGGCCCCGTGCACCCGGGACGCGATCTTCCCAGATGTCCTTCACTCCGGTGCCGAGAAACCACGGACCCTGGGTGCAGCAGCAGAAGATGCGAGTCAGGCCCCGAGTGACGACCTCTCCCCCTCCGCCGCCTCTGATCTTCGAGATCTCCACCCGAAACCGCTTCGTTCCTCTTCGCGAGACGGAACGTGACGCTGTGATTGCCAGTGATTCCATCATCCGGCACGTCCGTGCTATGTTAGCTGAAGGTAAAGTGCACACTCACTGTTTCCCTGGTGCTCGTGTTCTCGATGTTTCTGCGCAGATACCTGAAAGGCAACGAGAGCGTCGGAGCGGTCGTGCTGCACGCAGGAGTTAAAGACACCAAGCTGCGGCAGACGGAGACACTGACGAGGGTGAGGCCAATGTTGATATTTGAAATCACCAAAACAAACATGCCCCACCCCAAAAGGGTCTTGCCCCTATTTTGATAGATCCGCCCCACATATACTTAGCCTACACAATGCAGGCAACGATTAGTTCTGTGTAACATAAGCCGCTTTTCCACCGAAATTACCTGAAAAAATATGTCCCAGGAACTTTTTTTTCCCCAGACCTGCTGCTATGTTCATCGCTGTCTAAAGTACCGAGAAGATTAGGCAAATAGTCTGTTGACTTAATGTTAGGTTTGCATGTGTTTCTCAATACCAAATACGCAAATTTTGGACTTGCATCCTCCGTAGTTCGGACGTCATGAGTTAGACTCGAGAGTGTGAGCTCCCGCGGACGGAACGACGCAAGTCCGCTAATTCTGCAAACAGCAGTGTACTTGATAACATCAGTCAGCTTGCCTCGGCTACTACAATCTTCCTCACTGTATTTACAGACGAAATATATCAAACACAACAGTCTGTGTGGTGTGAAAGTTAATGTAATAGAATAGCGATTTCTGGTGGCTAGCGTATGGATGTCCATTAACCAGATTCATGACAAGGTCACGTCCCAAAACCATTCAAACTGGCGGTTATTAAGCCTCTTATTAAGAAACCACAACTAAATCCTAGTGAACTGGCAAATTATAGACCATTTCAAATCTTCCTTTTATGTCTAAAATTTCAGAAAATGTTGTGTCTGCTCAGTCGTGCTCCTTCTTGCAAAGAATTTATATCCATGAAGAATTTCAGTCAGTTTTAGGCCCCACCATAGCACAGAAACTGCACTTGTTGAAATTACAAATGACTAAGGCTGCGTCAGACCAAGGCTGCATCTCGTTGCTAGTTTTACTTGATCTTAGTGCTGCATTCGACACTATAGATCATAACATACTCATAGATCGATTACAAAACTATACAGGTATTCAAGGGCAGGCTCTAAGATGGGTTAGATCCTACCTGTCCGATCGCTACCACTTTGTTTATTTAAATGGGGAGGCATCTCAATTATCACCAGTAAAGTATGGAGTACCACAAGGATCTGTCCTAGGTCCTCTGCTATTTTCAAAATACATGTTGCCCCTTGGTAATATTATTAGAAAATACGGCATTGGTTTCCATTGTTATGCTGATGATACTCAACTATATATCTCAACAAGACCAGATGAAACTTCTAAACTATCTAAGCTAACGGAGTGTGTTAAAAATATAAAAGATTGGATGACCAGTAATTTTCTCCTATTAAATTCAGATAAGACAGAGATATTACTTATTGGACCTAAAAACAGTACACAGAAACTATTGGATCACAATTTGCAACTAGATGGATGTAATGTTACTTTCTCTACAGTCAAAAATCTGGGTGTTATATTAGACAGACACTTGTCTTTTGAAAATCATATTTCCCATGTTACAAAAACAGCATTCTTCCATCTTAGAAGCATTGCCAAGCTACAGAACATGTTAAGCGTTTCTGATGCAGAAAAGTTAGTTCATGCATTCATGACCTCTAGACTGGACTATTGTAATGCACTGCATCTTCAATAAACAAGCTACAGATAGTACAAAATGCGCGGCTAGAGTCCTTACCAGGTCAAGAAAATATGATCATATTACTCCAATTTTACAGTCTCTGCACTGGCTACTTATTGAGTTTCCAACCCGCTCCCTAAGGTCGCAAAACTCTGGACTCTTGGTAGTACCTAGGACAACAAAGGCCACTAAAGGAGGTAGTTTTTTTCATATTTAGCTCCCAAACTCCCAGACACACTCTTTCTGTTTAAATCTAGAATAAAGACACATCTATTTAGCCAAGCATTCATATAATGCATCTCGTAATCTTGTACTGCAGGTATATCTGATCAAACGCACATTATTATGCTTCAGCTTGGGTTGAACAAATAATTTTTGCTTGGATGGAACAACAGCTACGCTAATTATATCTCTATTTATTTCTCTGTTTCTGCCATGAGATTAACATCCCGTGGTAACTAGAAATTACACAAGCTTCAGTCTGGATTCAACCCTTAAACGATCTGAGATGACCAAACACCTGTGAAGAGACGATACCAACCACTCAGACAGTATACAGAATTAACCACATTTTGCCATAAGTTCAATATATTAAGTTTATACAATATATAAATATATTGTAGAAACTTAATTTCCTGTAAAGCTGCTTTGCATTGATTCTATCGTTAAAAAGTGATATACAAATAATCTTGAATTTAATTTAAAATTTCACTGATTTCAGTCCAACAAAATGGAGCACATGATTAACACTTGTCAAACTCAGACTCAAGTCCACCTGTAAACATTCAGTTATTTCTTCATTTGGTTGACACTATATAGATTATAATGTATTTAAACTTATTTGCTTTTGAGCTTTGTCATGTATATTTTCCTTTTTATTGCCTATGCATTAACTATTAGTTTTGGCGGAATAGATGTGAGCACAGTCATCAAAAAGTACTAAAAATGTTGAAAGAATTAAGTTTATGTATGGGAGGGATTTTGCTGAACTTTAGCTCTGCAGAATTGTATGAGAATATGCAGTAAAATAAGATGATGTAATGCACTAAACATTTCATGCTTTCATTATAGTAAAAAGGTGGCTTACAACATTTATGAATAAATAAATTATGACATACAAGTGAGTTTGTAAGTCCAGATGTATGCTTATACTAAAGCTTAGTTATGTTATAATCTTTGTAAAATCTGCCGCTCTGAAACACGGTTGATAACCTCTATAATAGGTTTATTGTAAGCTATTATTACTGTCATTGAGAGAAATCTCGCCACCGTGGGCTGATGATACATGAGAAAAAGACATAGCTCACATGACATGTACTCATTTACTCACATTCATTACAAACCCACGCCTTTCATTCTTCTATGGAACACAAAAGACCAATTTTGTAAGAATTTCCACTATAAACTGTTATTTTTCATATAATGGAAGTGAATAAAGACAGGGTTTGTCAAAATACAGAATAAAAATGTATCAGATGACTTCACATGATGCCTAAAAATTCTATTTCTGTATAATTAATAAATTTTTCCCTAATATTTATAACACACACACACACACACACACACACACACACACACACACACACACACACACACACACACACACACACAGACAATAAGCTTAAAACAGATGAAGTTACTCTTTCACAGGTGTAACTCACAATTCAAGGCATTATCGGGTGTAAACGTCAGATGCATTAAATACGCAGGTAAACTGTCTGTAGTGTCCCCTGTCTGATCAAAATAAATGATGGTTTCTGTGCTCTGCCTTTTTAAACAGAGCTTTCCAAATCCAGTAATAAACAGAAATTAAAAGCAGACTATATCTGAGCAACATCCCAGCACTGTTGGAATAGCAGCAGTATCTGTATTGATCATGATCTGTTTATGTGAAGCAGCGTAGAGATCCCAGAACAGCGTCTTTAGTAGCCTCTCTGGATCTTAACAATGTTAGTCAGTCACAATCAGATTCAGTATGTGTCAAGATAGCACATGCATTAAAACACTTCTTCTTGAAATGTATACGTTCAGTGTCCCTCATAGAAAGATTCAGTGAGAAGAACTTTAAATAAAATCCCTCTGTAATACATTAGTAGACAGCTTCATCCATATTGTCATCGCTATCTGCTCCGAAATCATCTCGTTGTCAAAGTAAGACATGATGCAGTCTGTCTCCGGAAACACAGCACATATATTCTGCTGTTAAAAATGCTTTGCTAAGTTGGTAGGATATTTAAAGAAGGACAATTATAAAAAAAAGGACTTTTCTGCCACCTTACACCCTCATTTCAAACTATATTACTTTATTTGCTCTGAGGGCAAAAAAAAGGCTGAGACACTTTTTCCATGCAGTGAAAAGTAATAGTGATTTATACTGCCAAAGAACTACAACACAAAACTCATTTAGTGTTTGAGAAAAGGAAAGAAAAAAAATCATAAATACACGACAACACCACAAAGAATATATGTTTTCTACTAAATCTTCAAGATCCTCTTCATCATAGTCTTCCTCTGCATCTGGCTCCTCCTCGTTCTGTTTCTTCTTCTCTTCATCCTCCTCTTCCTCAGAATGCTGCTCTTCTCTTTTCTCGAGTGGCTAAACGTCATTCCACAATATTAACATTACTCATGTGCTGAATACACATTAAGCAGCAAGAAAACAGGGGATACGGAGAAGGCAGAAAAGCGCATCTGATAGTACTCACCATGTTCTTCGACTCTCCGTTTTGATACTTATCAGAGTAACAAGCCACATCTAAAAAAAGGAAACAATAAAGAGACAATCAATTTCTGATGGGTCGTTGGCTTTGAATGTTTCAGTGACTGCCGACAGCTCAAATGAAAACCTCGTTCTCCAAGTCATGCTGGATCTTCATCCTTTGTGCTCAGTGTTGGCCACTCTTTATACACTAATGTATCACGCACACTGTCTTACCTGTCTTTGCTCTGGCTGTTATGTGAAACGGCAGCTCCTGCTTAAGAGCGAGCATAGTCCACCTCTTCTCCTGTATGCAGAGGTACTGGCTTAAGCTGCATAGGGTGAATTAAAAATTATAGCATTATTTATATTAAATTATTATTTTTTAAAGAAAGAAAGTAAGTCATAAGGGTCAATGAAAATAAACAAATGAATACAAAGTAATCAAATCTATTCTAAAAAAATAATACATACAAATTGTTCTGGCAATAGTTACTGCCAAACCCAAAATAGCAGCTTATCACCTTTTGTGTTTGTGTCAACCATATTGATAGTTCAAATTGTATTCAATTTTAGAGCATGACATTTTGGAGTAGTGGCGCCACCCCTGCTCCGTAGTCTTCTGAGGTCAGATTTGGTAGCTGAACTGAACCAGACAGTTATTGATGTGCAGAGGACGGATTCAATGATGCAGAGTTTAACTGTTTCAGCAGCTCCTGTGGCAGGTTGATGGCTGGTGGTGTTATAAGACATTAAAGGATCATAACAGATTTAAACGATAACCTCTTGACTTTTGAGATCTGAAGGCATCTGTTTGAGTATCCAGCGCCGCCTGAAGGAGAAGAGCTGTTTATGCGTTACACTGGAAACAGTTATATACTGGGTGAATTCAGGTTGGCTAAAGTAGGACACTTAAACATGTCATTTAGATTATTATTATTTTATATATAAAGAAATATTCAGCAATATATTTCACAAACCCAAACACATATATAAGTTCATAAATGCACTCAATTCATGTGTTAAACTCAAAACAACTCTCAGAATATTTACTAAAATAAACTCAACAATATTAAAACAATATTGAAACAACACATTAAACATTTGATCTTATAACAAATGGGCTAACTAAAAAACCTAATAAGAGAAACAATTAATAAGTAACCATATGGTACATTTTTCTTCTCTAAACACTTCAAATGAACTTTAATAGCAAGTAACAATATCTAAAAGCTTTTTACTCTGCTTTATACTCTTTATGTACATTTTCTGAAAACGTAAAAATAAATAAATAAAATAATGCCGTCAATTTCATGCTTCCCCTTCAATCCTTTTTGCTCTTTCTTTCTAAAGACTTCCATCTCTGACTGCACACTTATTTCTGTTTTCTAAAAAGTCAGTTACGCATGTCTATTATAAAATAATCAGTAATTGTATTTTTTTATTTACGAACATGAATAGAATTAGTGAAGGTTCAAGGTGGCCTACTATATCTAGTGGACCAGTAATATTACTAAATGTGCATTTTAATCCATGTTAATCTGAAGTAACATATAATAAAATGACTGTCACAGTAATATTTGTTTACATTTATAAAGCAACCAAGAACATCTTAATGTCAAAGTGTTTACTATAATAATCAAGTCCTATGTAGCACTGTCACATGGCACTGGCCAAGCTGTTTATTGCTTAAAGAAAAAGTGTCCCTTTAATTAAAGACCAATATTTTGCTCTGAAAGTTAAAACAAAGAAGCTTAAAAACCCGCTTTACATGAATTCACCCGAATGTTTTCCAGCAAGTAGCCCAATGGTGGCATGTTCTGTACTCATGTATTTGACATCCGTGAAACTGCGGTGGAGGGATCTGGCGTGACCAGCACATGTCCTTTACCCCACACCTTTTGTATTTTGCCTATTGTTTAAGTCAAATATTAGGGTGGAAACCTGAGTCACGGAACGCTTCAGTCTGACATGAGAGTAATGTTTAACGGCTATACTATATTTCATTTACTTCTTTTTTACTCAGTTAAGGTTGCAGTACTTCCCTTTAGTTTTTTAGTTTTTTTTACTATTTCTTTAGTTTATATATATAATAAACAAATTTGAAATAAAATAATAAGCTATTTCAAATGAAGTAAACACAGTTTTTTTATTGATATAAAAACCTTATCCTCTCTTTATTTCAGCTGGACGCCAATTTAGTAACACTTTATTTTAAGGTGTCCTCGTTACACTTTAAATTTACTTGCTATTATAATAACAATAAATTATGCAAAATAACATACAAGTAATCCTAAACCAAACACTAAACATAATCATATAGTACATTCATGTAGCTTATAATATTACTCAGTAAATTAGTCATTATTACACTGTCACAACATAATAATAAAAAAAAAAATATATATTATATATAGATATACCTGGAAGACACTCACACCCACACACACACACACACAACACTGACACCACACACACACCACACACACAGCTAGCACACACACACACCCACACACAACACACACAAACACACACCACACACACACAACCACACAACACACACACCACATATATCCTGTAGCACACTCACACACACACAACACACACACAACACCACACACACCAACACAAACACACACACACACACACGTAATATATACGTTAAGCACACACACACACCCACACAACATATATATACGGTACACACACACACATATATATATACTGTACACACACACACACACACACCCACACATACACACACACACACACACACCCACACACACACACACCAACCCACACACAACACACACACCACAACACCACACATCTCTAGACTGTACCACACACACACACACACACACCACACCAATATATACTGTACACACACACACCCACACCCACACACACACGTATATATACTGTACACACACCCACACACACACACCACAAACACACACCACCCACACAACCCATATATTACTGTACAACACACACACACACACACACACACACACACACACACACATATATATACTGTACACACACCACACACACACACACACACACAACACACACACCACACCACACACACACACACACACACATATATATATATATATATACATCAATATAATACATCATTTTAGTTATTTAAATACATCAAGTTAAACTAAAAGAAAATTCACAGGTTACATTTTATTTTAAGGTGTCATTGTTACAGTGTAATAATACATTTAATTACTGAGTAATATTAATAAGCTACATGAACGTCCTATATGATTATGTTTAGTGTTTGGTTTAGGATTACTTGTATGTTATTTTGCATAATTTATTGTTATTATAATAGTAAGTAAATGTAAAGTGTAACAAGGACACCTTAAAATAAAGTGTTACTAAATTGGCATGAAATAAAGAGAGGTTAAGGTTTTTATATCAATAAAAAAAACAGTTTACTTCATTTGAAATTATTCAAATGAAGTAAACTTATTATTTTATTTCAAATTTGTTTATTTAATTTGAGTTAACTACAGTAACCCTCATACACACATGTTCAGTAAACACTCATGTCTCCCCACCAGATTTTTAATATGCCAGAAATGTGATTTATATCATAAGGAAGTCATAAAAAGCCCCTAAAAGCAGTTTCTCATTGTTGGCAGTATGTTTCCATGGCAACACATCCTGTGCAGTGAGGTAACCTGTGTTCCTCTGGTGAGGGTGCAGCAGATTAACCCCTGGTTAAACACAGCCAACTTACAGCGTCTTGACGCAAACACATTTCACAGCAGTCCACGGGCCTCGCTGAAGAACAATGAAAAACAGAATAGAGTATAACAAAGGAGTTATTATATGAGTCATCATCCGTTACTAACTTTAGGTCCATAAAGCCACGCCTCCATCCACGACCGATTGACATCTGACATTCTGACTCTGGATAAAAGCTCAAATAAATGATCACGCTTCAATTAGCAGCAGCAGCTCTCTAGAGACTGTTCCAGAAGCTCTTCAGCAGAGGAATATCATTCAGTTCATTCTCATTTCACTTTCTTCAGGATGAAGCTCATTCGATCATATTATACCGGGGCGGCGTTCCTCAGCGTGCTGTTCTCTGCAGCAGGTAAGTTACTCCACTTTTACTTTTAATCAAGCACCTTGAGGATTTCACTATAGAAATAACAAACCGAGTTCATATAACTTCCGCTCTCTTTTTTGTCATTTCATTCAGTAACTCTCATAATCATGTAGTTTGTAGAAATGCATATTGGTTTAATACTTGAAACATTCACGTTTGTTGTTGTTTTGTAAATGATCATATATGCCTATATATAAGTATATTTGATATATTTACACAAACACAGATCGTACCCAGACAAATAAATGAATCAAGATCTCAAATCAAGAAAAAAGTAAGAGAAATGTGCTAAAATGGCAACTACTACAGTAGTTAACATAAACTAACAATAACATACTTCTAAAGCATGTATTCATTTTTACTTGATGTTGATTCCAACATTTATGATCTATTATTAAAAGTTAGCTAATAGTCCTCTGCTAACATGAACTAAAAATGAACAGTTGCATTTGTATTAACTAACATTAACAACGATTAATAAATACTGTAACAACTGTGTTTTGTACCAGATTCACTGTAAAAAAAATACACTGTTAGTTAATGTTAATGCATTAAATAATGGAGCCTTATTGTAAAGTGTTTTGTGTGCCGGCAAAGTTGGAAAATCAATAATGTGAATATTATAAACTAACATAAGAGTAAAACAGCTTTGAGTTTTTTCAAGAAAAAAATATATAACATTATATGCTATTTGTATTTACAAAATGTCTGATATCAATGAATGTTTGATAGATTTATAAATAAATAGAATACAGCATTATACTGTAGGTACTGGTTTTGTATAAAATATGAAACTAGTGTCAGTAGTCTTGAATAGTTAAAAATACGCTTATTTGATTGTAAAAATTTTAAATTTAGGTATAAAGGTCGTGATCTGACATTGACATGAGCTGAATGAAAAATGTCCAAAAAATGTCCCCACAATGTCGAAATTTACTGGTATTACTATCCTTGTGGGGATATTGGTCTCCGTAATGTAATGCGGAGACACACACACACGCACGCACGCACGCACGCACGCACACACACACACACACAGAGAGAGAGAGAAACAGATGTGCACAGACAGACAGACAGACAGACAGACAGACAGACACACACACACACACACACACACACACACACACACACACAGAGAGAGAGACAGATGTAGTAAAAATACCAGTTTAATATGGAGCTATTGTTTCAGCTCCGGGAATTAGTTATTAAATATTTAATATGCTCGATTAAGCCCTATTAATATTTCTTTACAGTTTACACCTTATTAAGTGCTTGTCCAGCAATCACTAAAAAGTACATTCTGTTAATCTCAATTAAAATCTCGCTTACATTCCCCGTGGCCCCAGGTAACGATAAACGAGATTAATAATTTCTCGAGTTTGAGCTAGGTTGCGTTATCTTTAGGGCAAATAAGGATAAAAATACTTAAAATCACATTCCAGAGACACTTGTTTATAAAATGGAAAAGGTTTATTCGTGATATTGCTATTCTAACATAAATGGATTATTTAATAAAAGCACAAACATACACACATACGAGAGTTGAGGTTAAGGTTTAAAGAATGACATTCTTTCCTATTTCATAACTTAGCCAACCAGCCAAAAGATCACGAACGAATCTTTGCTTCGTTACTGCATTCAGATCAAATTTTTAACCAGTTCAGTCAGGATTAGGAATTCAGTTTGTACTTGCTTGGATTGGTATAAAGCAGGCTCGAAGTTGGTTCGTTTTCCCGCGTGAGTTCTTTGTTTCGGGCGTCACGTGTTCAGCTCGGGCTCCTTCGGTTGCTCTCGTGTGGAGACTTGAGACGGCTGCGTGACGTCACCTGGAAAGCTCTCCTCCGCAATCGTTGAATTCGTGGCTCCGTTACGGCTTTGGCACAGTCTTAGACCCCCTCCGATGGTTGGTTTCGTTGTGAGAGTCCAGCGGGCCGGCTTCCAGGTCAGCCTTGCGCGCGTTTTAGCGCGCAGTTACGAGTTTAGGAGCACCAGAGAGTTGCAAGAGGGAAGAGAGAGCGGCGCGCCGCTCGCGCGTCGTTTTAAACAGTCCGTTTTTTGGACATCCCCAAAGGCGGCTGGTCCAATCAGAGCGTCGGTACGGGGCGGAGCCCCGCCTGCCCGGCTGGTTTTTGCAAAGCCCCTTTCATGTGAGGAAAGATAACTTGTTTGTACGCCTGTATTAAAACTCTTATCGTGTTTACACATTTATACTGTCACCACATTCGTTATCTTATTGATTCATACAATTTTGCAACCATTCATAAAAGTCTAAACACAACCTAAACATTCCAGCTTAAAGTATGATTAGAAATCAGCCCACGTTTTCCTAAATTAATATTCATATTCCACAAGCATATGAGAAAAAGAGCACACATTAATATCCATATATTTCTTTGTGGATGCTTTGAAAGTCATGAAATGAACGAATGTCTTTAGGAAACGTTCTCGCTACATTCCTTTGTTCCATAACAGGAAGAAAACGCGCGCTTTTTGCGCTGAGGCGGAGGAGGGGCTTTTAGAGGGCTGCGGATTCTTTAGCTGCCCCCCTTCTGGTGACTTGTAGAGTTGAATTCCTGCCGATATACGTTACATATCCCCCTCGGGCTTGGTGATGTTCCCCTGATGGAACATTGTCAGGCCCTGGAACAAGAGGCAGGAAGAACAGGCACATACAAGACACAAACATCATTCCTATCACTGACTAAAACCTGGTGCAGGGTAATTTGGGAAGGAACAGGTTAGAAACTTGAGAAGACATAGGGATGCATTGTTTATCATTATTGACAATTGGGTCATTTTTGACTGTTTTAATTGTCAGGGGCTCGACGAGGCGGTATAGGTATGATCTCAGTCAGGTTGTTCAAATTCTCGGGTTCGGGTTCTCGGTCGGGATTACCACGTCGAAAAAGGCGAGGGACGCCTGACGTGCCTTTGTTGAGAGACTCTTGGACGACGTTCACTCGCTTGTGTAGGAGGAAGGCCAGTGTCAAAGTCACAACATATCCTACGATAGTAGAGATACAAAGCGCCGTGTCAGCGGCAGACCAGGACCGAATAATTGGCGCGCCGGCGGGCGGAAGGCGAGCGATAGCTTCTATCGCTGTCAGCCGGTGTCAATTCAATAAGAGATTTCGATTTCAACCTGATATTTATCGTCGGTGAGGTGATACAATGCTAACTCGTCAATATGGAGGATCGCGCCCTACGGGACAGTGATCCATAACATTTGGTTGGGCAAATTAATGCGCGTGGCGTCGTGTTAATCGCATGTGAGGGTGGCTGTTCGTGCTGGGGTACTGACCAGCCAACGGTTTCTGATGATTTCGGCTTGCGTTACCTCAACTTGAGAACGTGGTGTTGTTTCGGCGGGGCAGCTAGTGTCGGGTTTAATGGATTCTAAACCGCAGATGCCCTTGGTATTATCGCGTACGCAGAGTTTACTCGGGTAGGGGGGAGTGAATGTCCTAAGTGAGCGTGCCCATCTTTAAGTTTGGGGCCGGATACAACTGTTCGTTGTTATCGTAATACGCCGCGACTTTAGGAGCGTGGATTTTGACATAGGTTTTCCCTTGCCGTAATCCCACATTCACAACGTCTTTGAGCCGGTAAACATTATTAACGTCGATAATGGGCAAACTAAAAACAACTAAATCACCTGTTTCCGGGTTTGCGTATATGGGAATAGCGCTACCGGGAAAGGGGCGAGATGGGTTTGGATGAGACTAGCGGGGCCCGCAGTGGCCGAAGTTACAACGTTTGAACAAGGCTAAGAGGTATCGTGTAGCACGGAATCCTATTCATGGCTACGTTGTCAATCGAGGAACTTACATCGTGTATCATGTCGTTCATGATTTTGGCGGGTGGCCTCGATCGGTCGACAGCGGTTCTCACAGCGAGTTACAACGACTTTACTGACGGAAGTCGATCTCAATTTCAGGACCTGGATTCAAGGTTTGGTTAAGGGGTTCAAAGTGAAAGAGAGGAAAGGAAACACAAAGTGAGACACGAGATAAAGAAACCAAACGATAAAATACATTTTAAAAATAAAAATTAAAAAAATTAAAAAAAAAATTATAAAAAAAAATAATTATATGATAAAAAAAAAAAATTTGAGAGTAACTCCTCTCTACTAGATTGGTCCTAGCAGTGCTGCGGAGGAGAGAATATGGGTTGTGTCTAAGCATGGTTGCTATATGTTTTCCTAAAATGACAATAATTATGCTTGTGTGGTGCATATGGTTGTCGGTCTGTGTCAGTGGGTCGGATCTTCCCCCTTTTCCTGTCGGTGGTTTGGATTTGCCGGTTGGCACTGGCAACCCATCATGGTGCATCGTGTGCGTGTGTCAGCATACTCCCCCTCTGGCCGTGAGGTACTACGAGCTGTGGCGCAGTGAGTGGCTCAGGGACATGCGTGTGGACACCGTCTTGCAGATGCAGCATGTAGTCGACAGAGTGGAGCTCGCGGAGCTCGGAGGATGTGTTCAGGTCCGTATAGGAAATGGAATGTTCAAATGGGTTTGACATGTGAGCTGTCATGGTTCGTAGTGACGAATCCGCATGTGAGGGTGAGTAGATCGTCAGCAGCGAACTGAGGTGTTATGGTAATGCAGAAGGGCAGGGGTGTGCTCGCCAGTGGCGTGCTGGCGGCGGGTTACTGCTGCCACTGTAGGGTTGGGTGGGAGGGCATGAAAGGTCCAGGACTCTTCATGTGATGCACCTGCTGTGGTGAGGGCATCGTTTTGGTCATTTGAGGGGCTGGAGTTTGGGAGGAAACATTTAGGATGTCAGACCTGATCTGGTGTTCTCCGGAGGAATGGCAGGTGACTGAGACCGCACTTTCAGGAACTTGAGGAGTTTCATCAGCAGGTGTTTGTTGGATGCTGCTGTGATTTGGAGTATTGGGTGTTGAGTTAGTGTTTAGCTCTGTTGCTGGGTTTTCGGGTGGGGTTTCATGTCCATCTGAAGTCAGGGTGTTTGCTGTTCTCTGAGAGTGAGGTGACAGTGCTGTTTTCTGTGGCTGATTTGTTCAGCTTGTCACTGCCGTTTCGTCCGACAGCTAATCAGACTGACTCTGGTTCCTCTTTCTTTTCCCACTTCCGGTCCTCCTCTTTTCGTTGGAAGAACTCTTTCACCATCATTTCCATCAGCTTCTGTGAGTCAAAATGCGGTGGTGTTTCTTGTTCTTGTGTGGATTCAGTTTGAACTCGGTCAGTTTGGAATCTTGGTGACTTCTTTCGTCGATTCCTTGGGCTGACTGCTCCATGGTGAGTTTGTCGCTTTCCCTTGGAGTTTCCATACGAGCTTGGCTGGTTCCACGATCTATCCCATGGGCTCCCATGAGGCCTCGCTTGGTCCCATGGCTTATCCCAGTGTCGTCCAGGTAAACGTTGACGTCCACGCGGTCCATCCCAGCGATCGTACCTCTGTTTAGGTCGGGTGCCGGCGTGAGAGTCTCGTTCTCTGTTGGACGGGGGTGCATTCCATTCTCTGTGTGGTGGCTTAGCGCTGTCTTGGCGTTGGGTGCCCTCTAGAGCCAGTTCGTGGTGTTGCGTGGTGAAATCAAGAACTGCTGGGGTTTTTGTGCTCTTTTCTGAGGCCATCTTTTGTTTGTAGTAGGCCTTTTGCACCAAGTCTCGCAACTGCTGAGTGTTCATCGTTCGTGGACATGCGAGAACGCCAAGATGGTGGCTTATGCCAGGATGAAGGTTTCTTAGGAAGAGGGTTTTAAAGTTCAGTTCATCTTCCATGTCAGAATCATTGCGAGTTCCAAAATATGCTTGTCTGAGTCGACTGTAGTAAGCTTGAGGAGGTTCGTGACGTCCTTGTCTCGTCTCCAGGGCAGCCACTAAGCCTTGATCGGACTCAGGGTCGGCGAACTCTTTAATGAGGGCTTTTCGCAGCCATTGGTAATCAGTCTTTGTGTTAACAGGCTGCCGGTCAAGGAAGCTGCGTACTTCAGGGCTGGATGTCGTTCGGAGTAAATAGAGTTTATCTTTGTCCGTAACGTCAGGTCGCATTTCCAGATGGAAATCAATATCTTGCAGATACGCTTGGACCGTTTGGCTGTTTGGCACGCTGGGGTTGAATTTGCCAACGTTTCGGGCGAGCTTGTCAAGGTCTTTTAGGTCCAAGCCGTGCGATGATCTGCGGCTGGCTGCAGCAGATTCTTCTGGTTCTGTCGTGATATAAAGTTCTTCAGACGGCGCTGGTGACTGTTTTAACATCACCCCCTCTGTCTTATGTTCACGTGTCAGTCCAGGCACAGGTGACTTGGTCCTGCTTGGCAGGGGTGCGGTTGGTGCACGTCCTGTCCTTGACGGCTCATGGCGTAGTTCGTAAGCGTGCTTGAGTTCCTCTTGGAAACTTTCAGACTCCTCTGTGACGTAGTCGAGCTGTTGTGTTAGGCGGCTGATCTCGTTTCTTGATTCAGCCAAATGAGCTTCGAGGGCCTTGATTCTGCTGTTTTTGTCCCTGAAGTCAGTCTTTGCCTTCTCTAGTAGCTTCTCTGCATACTGTAGCTTGTCTGCACGATCAGCGAAGTCCTCTTTGAGTTGCTGCATTTCGTGGCTGGTAGCTGCTAGAGTTTCTTTTAGCCTGTTGATCTCCGCATCGGCGCCTTGCTCCACCTCATCGGTCCCTTCCTGTCGTTCACGTTCCAGCTGCTCTATGCGTCGTTGTGCGCTTGTCAGCTCCTGCTGGCGTTGTGCGGCGTGCTTGTCGCTCAGTTTGAGGGTGGCGATGAGTGTGTGACTTAAGCTTGAGGTGATCTTGGCTAATTCTTTGTGACTGTAGTTTTGACTTGGGTCTTGTCTCATGATGCTTGTGATGTTGTCATCTAGTTGGTCCTGTGTCTGATGTTGGAGTGCTTCAGCAGCTTTAGGGAGGATGCTGTTTGTTGTAGCACTTAGCCACATTTCCAGTCCTTCCCAGTGACCGACATGTTCTGGCTGGTGATACATGTTCTGGCGGTGATGGGATCTTGGACCGAACTGACACAGACCTTGGATGGGAAACAAAGCAAAACAAAAACACAAACAAAACAACAGGGGTGTGAATGTGCACAGTGTAGTGTATGCTAGTGTTGAGTGTGATTCTGTTTCTGTGGTCCTCTGTGGTGGGGTGCGTGTAATTTGCAGCTTCTGCGTAGAAATTGCGCCCACGTAGAGGCAGCACTGTTGGGAAACAGAAAGAAAAGCACACTAACAGAATGAGTACACAGGGACAATAACACTAGACCGATCTCTCTTTTAATAGCAGATTCTCTCTTCGCTTTGTTAAGTCTGATTTAGAAGGACGCTTCTAATCAGAGGATTGTAGGCGAGTTTTCTCTTTTGTAACAAGACTGGTATTGCTATTCCAATTTTCTCCTTGATGGAGGAAAACAACAGCAATGACAGTACTTGTCCCTGAATGGCAGGATTTTACACCGCAACGCTGGTCAGCGTGTGTCACGCGTGTTAAAACTTTTGCCGATGTCTATCTTCTCATTGCGCCTGCTTTAACCTGGGGGAATAGGATTTCACAATAGAGGGTAAATGGTAAACAGTTTTGAAGGTGGTTCTCAAGTTTCATACATATCTGTTCAATTGTGACATTTCGCTCTATTCGTGATCTTCCCTTGGTTAGCTTTAAGCAAACAAGTCAAATTAGAAGTTAGTAACAGGGAGAAAAGAAAAGAGAAATTAAGATTTATTCCCAAGATTTAAAACTAATACGTTGGCACAAGGTGGTGCTGTTGAGTCGCTATGCTAAGGTTACGTTTCATGCTCCAGATTGGTGAGAAATGACTTTGAATGTATGGTGTCACTGTCACTTCTCTAACACAGCACTAGGGGGAGCACTATCTACTCTCAGGCCTAAGTAAAGAGGACTAATTTTAATTTAATAAAATTATTTTAATTAAATTATTATTAATTTTTACTTGAGTTAATCAGATCACCTAAGGAAATGAAGTATGGCCTACAGGGGGCGCCAGACTTGTGTTAAGTCTGAAATTATAATTAAAATTAGACTTTGTGGTTTCTAATTAAAATGTATGATGTTATAATTAAAATTAATAGGCTCACCTAGGATTAGAAATTACACGTGCAATCTACAATTGAGTTGATAAACCAATATTGTTGCAAAATGTAAACAGGAAGTGTAATTAATTATTAAATGTAATTAGAATTTTCGAATTCATAATTAATTATTAAATTAATTTACAGCTTCTAAATCACTAGTTTTGGATTCCCATAATAGTAATTAAAATAATTTCCAAACTTAAGCATTCCTCATTGTGTCATTACATCAAAATAAAGAATTTAATAATAATAATCTGTATCCTACTTGTAAGTGAAATTAAAAATTTCTGGCCCTCTTGATAACTTAAGGTTTTATTGTAGTGGTCAAATTATAAGAGCGTTTATGGTTCATAAATGGATACTGTTGTTGCTGGAAGCAGGAATTGAAATAATTCATTAAATGAAATTAATCCAAAATTGATTTGTAATCAATTGTGACATTCAATTAACAATTAAAAATTCCTAACAATAGCGCTTATCCATTGATGTGTTTTCAAAATCATAAAAGCCATTATAATTGAATGCAATCAAATCACCATATTATCAAGATAATGGGGTAATACTAAATTATCTTCTAATAACCCACCAGTTATTAAGCTGGTCCCACAAAAGGTAAAAAGACTTTAATCAGCTGTTATATTAAACCAACCTGTGAAATTGTTAACACTGATGATTGGGAAACATTAACACAGCCAACTTAAAACGTAGTTAGTCTTTTAAATGGGAGTTAGAGAGAGAGAGAGAGAATTAGTGTTAGCTGTGAACCCCATTTCCCCACACACACTGCATTCAAGCTTTAAATGCTATGTGCTAATCGCTAGCCGTAATGCTACCAGCATGGCTAAAGCTACAATGCTACAGTTTCTTTGTTAGCTTATATGCGCTAGCGCTATTAGCTTACACGTGGCCAAGTCTCCACGTGGCTAAACTGGTCGCTATGGCAACTCAGTGCCTATAGGAAGAAGGAAAATGTGCTTCACGCTTCAGACTTGAATTTTCTATAGCACATATAATCTCACTCATTTAGGACGAGATACATTTATCTACGGGTTACTTATAAATTATCAAAGCCTCGACGGGCTATCATGCGAATATCTGTCTG